>OX352772.1:181964239-182222759 GCA_947095535.1 Poecilobothrus nobilitatus
TACCTCGATAGTTTTCTACTGATGATCGTTCACCTTTTTTGTAGATGGGAGTTAAATGAGAGGATTTCCACACACGTGGAAAAACACCATTCGAAAGCGATTCATTTAAAATGAAATGAATAGGAGTAATTAGATAATGAGCACAGCTATATAAGAAGAGTGGAGGGATTAGGTCATACCCGGCACCATTCTTTGGGTCAAGGCTCATAATAGCTTCATAAATGTCCTTTTCGGAAAGATACAGATCTGTAATTAACAAATTTAAGCTATTAGATAAAGAAATAGCAGAGATATCAAATTGTTCTTTTGGAGGATAAACTTTTCGAAAACTGTCGGAAAAAAAGTTACAAATTGTTTTCGGGCAAGAGGAAAAGGTATTGTCCTTGGACATTGAATTAGGGTAATCGAAAACTTTTTGTTTTATGTTGATAAATTCGAAAAATATTTTGGGATCCCTAATTAATTTTGCCTATGATATAGTTTTCATAGGCTGTTCAGTTTGAATTCATTTGCAAGTAGCTTTAATTTTCTTGTATTTTTTATTGCGCAAGCTATGCAAAGTTCTAAGTTCTCTATCTAACCATGGTTCCGTATTTTTGTTTTCTTACGGATTTTAGGTACAAAAATATTTATAATTAATATTTAATTATTGTTAATTACACAATTTGAATGTTAAATTATGTTAAATTATTTAATTTAATTACACATTTGAATAAATTTATGAAAAGTATATTTATGAATTGGTTAGAATTAATTGTCTGAGGTCAATAAATTGAAAAAGTGTTGATTGTAAATTGTTGATCAAAAATTTTTAAATAAAAGGTAGAGATTATTAGCACAACAGGATATCATCTTTTATTTTTAAATAAAAGATGATATCCTGTTGTGCTACCATTTCGTCCCAGTTAGTAGATGAAAAAGCATTATTAAAGCTTTGGTAGTCAGCATTACGGAAATCATATACAATTTCATTATTGTAAGTTTTGTCCGAGATTGGAATGAAAGTAGAGAACTCAAAGATGATTGCGTTATAATGATTAGTGTTAGCATCATACGTATTTGAAAATGCAAGAGCTAACCATTTATTATGTTGTTGGGATAACTAATGATTTGCTGTGAATCATTGCCATAAAACTCACTAATAAGACCAAAATCAAATCCTGGAAGTTAATTGGTAATAACAAATCGTCAGAACCATCAACAACAAAAGAAAGAGTCGGGCGATTAAAATCGCCAAAGACGAAAATCGGGTCCTCCACATGCATATTTAAAATGATATTATGATATACACTATAAAATTCAGAATAAGAGGAATTGTCAGAGTTCGGAAGGAAATCAACAATACCTAGGTATAAATTACTCGTACCGAAAATAATTTTAACAGGTAAATGTAACAGTAAGTCGATGCAACCGACTTATTAATACCCTACACCTGAATAATTCGAATTAAATTAAAAATCCATGTTTTTTTGGCAGCTGCTTGAACTTCTTCCCTTTTCTGTCTTATTCAACTCGAATTTCAGGAACGTAAAAGAGGCATTCTCTTGGGATATGCTTGACACCTTTGTAAAAAATTTTAAGTTTCTATCTTTATTAATTTCGAAGATTGTTAGTCCTTGGGCGGTGTGTGTCAGGTAGCCGAAATGCCACTCCAATTCATCTAATCCATCTCAGGAACATAAAGAAAACATGCCAGAACACCATTGTACTAAATTTAAAGGTTCTACTTTTGTTGGTCTTGGAGATATGCTCATTGCTCTTGTGCTCGTCCGGAAGTTTCCAAAATACGAACCCATGGTTCAAATTCTTTCAAATGTCAGTTTCCCATTTTACAGAAAAGGAAACATAACAGAACATCTTTGTACTAAAAATAAAAGTTCTATCTTTGTTGGTTGTAGAGATATACTCGTTTGCTCTGGGGCTCGTCCGGAAGCTTCCAAGATTTGAACCCATGGACCAAATCCTCACAAATTTCAGAAACATAAATCAAACATGAAGGAACACCATTCTGCCTAATTTAAAGGTTATATCTTAGTTGATTTTCGAGATAATATCATTTGCTCTGAGGCTCGTTCGGAAGCTTCCAAAATCCGAACCCAAGGACCAAATCCTCTTATATTTCAGAGACGTAAATCGAACGGCAAGGAACATCTTTGTACAAAATTTGAAGGTTCTATCTTTGTTGATTTTGGAGATAATCTCGTTTGCTCTGGGGCTCGTTCGGAAGCTTCCAAAATCCAAACCCATGGACCAAATCCTCTCAAATTTCAGAGACCTAAATCAAACATGAAAGAACACCATTCTGCCAAATGTAAAGGTTATATCTTTGTTGTTTTTGGAGATAATCTCATATGCTCTGGCGCTCGTTTGGGAGCTTCCAAAATCCGAACCCATGGACCAAATCCTCTCAAATTTTAGAAACTAAAGATAAGTTTAATGTTAGATTGTTTTAGAATTTTTTATTTCAACCGTTGATTAACGTTCGAGAGAAAAACATGTAAATTGTAATTCAGAAATCTAAAAAAAAATAAAGGTTTTTAATTACGTCTAAAAACAGATAATAATAATGATAATAATAATGATAATAATAATGATAACAATAATGATAATATTAATAATAATAATGATAATAATAATGATAATATTAATGATGATAATAATGATAATAATAATGATAATAATAATGGTAATAATAATGGTAATAATAATGATAATGATAATAATAAAAAAAAATAATAATAATAATAATAAAAATAATAATAATAATAATAAAAATAATAATAATAATAAAAATAATAATAATAATAGTAATAATGATAATAATAATAATAATAATAATGATAAAAATGATAATAATGATAATGATCATAATAATAATGATAATAATAACACAATAATAATAGTAATAGTAATAATTGTAATCCACTGATGGCCCTGACTCTGTAGTAATATAATAATAATAATATAATAACAGTGGAGATTGCTTTCAATAATTACCTCATGTAGTAAGGTGTTATATACTATTACATGTTGTAACTGTTGTAACGGCTATAGTCACTGTTATTTTATTTTATTTTAATAAACAAAAAAAGGTATGTCCATCTTTAAAAAAAAAATGAAAGACAAAAATAACAGACATTATAACATTGATATTGAAAATATGATTGCTATTTTTAATGACTAATTACTATTTTTAATATTAAAAATATAATCTAGACTTAAAAAATAGAAGTTGTACAATACAAAATTTGATTACCTACATAAAAACTTAAATTCTTAAGTAAACTTTATAATTCTTAATGATATGTAAGTATATAAACAATAAACATTACTACTAAAAAGAAAAAAAATACAAATAAAACTTGGTGACATAATCAAAATATGCTTTAAATACTTAATGTAGAGTTGTTATGAATGTATGAACACAATTATGAAATTAATAATTAATTAAATTAATAAAAAAAAAAATTACACATTTGAATAAATTTATGAAAAGTATATTTATGAATTGGTTAGAATTAATTGTCTTCAATTGAGGTCAATAAATTGAAAAAGTGTTGATGTAAATTGTTTTTGAAGGTATTTCTGGAAATTGTTGAAGAATAGAGATAACTGATTTTATTGAATGTAATACAACATCTGTTTATCGGTTCATTTCTTCCGTATTCTGTACTGTGTTTATATTCCAAGAAAAGAACCCATTATACCAAAAGTTGTAAGTTTGTTTAACAAAGTGTAGCTACACGATCGAATGCTTTGCTAAAATCTGTGTAAATTGCATCAACTTGATATCCTTTCTCCATTTTATTCAGGGTTTCAGATGTGTATAACATAAGGTTCGTTGTAGTGGAACGACCCTTTCTGAAACCGTGTTGTTGTTCGTTAACTTTGGCATTTATTACAGGAGTAATTTTATCGACAACAATTTTTTCGAATAATTTTGGAATAGTCGATAGAATGGCTATACCTCGATAGTTTTCTACTGATGATCGTTCACCTTTTTTGTAGATGGGAGTTAAATGAGAGGATTTCCACACACGTGGAAAAACACCATTCGAAAGCGATTCATTTAAAATGAAATGAAGAGGAGTAATTAGATAATGAGCACAGCTATATAAGAAGAGTGGAGGGATTAGGTCATACCCGGCACCCTTCTTTGGGTCAAGGCTCATAATAGCTTCATAAATGTCCTTTTCGGAAAGATACAGATCTGTAATTAACAAATTTAAGCTATTAGATAAAGAAATAGCAGAGATATCAAATTGTTCTTTTGGAGGATAAACTTTTCGAAAACTGTCGGAAAAAAAGTTACAAATTGTTTTCGGGCAAGAGGAAAAGGTATTGTCCTTGGACATTGAATTAGGGTAATCGAAAACTTTTTGTTTTATGTTGATAAATTCGAAAAATATTTTGGGATCCCTAATTAATTTTGCCTATGATATAGTTTTCATAGGCTGTTCAGTTTGAATTCATTTGCAAGTAGCTTTAATTTTCTTGTATTTTTTATTGCGCAAGCTATGCAAAGTTCTAAGTTCTCTATCTAACCATGGTTCCGTATTTTTGTTTTCTTACGGATTTTAGATACAAAAATATTTATAATTTCAAAAATTTTTAAATAAAAGGTAGAGATTATTAGCACAACAGGATATCATCTTTTATTTTTAAATAAAAGATGATATCCTGTTGTGCTACCATTTCGTCCCAGTTAGTAGATGAAAAAGCATTATTAAAGCTTTGGTAGTCAGCATTACGGAAATCATATACAATTTCATTATTGTAAGTTTTGTCCGAGATTGGAATGAAAGTAGAGAACTCAAAGATGATTGCGTTATAATGATTAGTGTTAGCATCATACGTATTTGAAAATGCAAGAGCTAACCATTTATTATTGTTGTTGGGATAACTAATGATTTGCTGTGAATCATTGCCATAAAACTCACTAATAAGACCGAAATCAAATCCTGGAAGTTAATTGGTAATAACAAATCGTCAGAACCATCAACAACAAAAGAAAGAGTCGGGCGATTAAAATCTCCAAAGACGAAAATCGGGTCCTCCACATGCATATTTAAAATGATATTATGATATACACTATAAAATTCAGAATAAGAGGAATTGTCAGAGTTCGGAAGGAAATCAACAATACCTAGGTATAAATTACTCGTACCGAAAATAATTTTAACAAGTAAATGTAACAGTAAGTCGATGCAATCGACTTATTAATACCCTACACCTGAATAATTCGAATTAAATTAAAAATCCATAAGTTTTTTTGGCAGCTACTTGAACTTCTTCCCTTTTCTGTCTTATTCAACTCGAATTTCAGGAACGTAAAAGAGGCATTCTCTTGGGATATGCTTGACACCTTTGTAAAAAATTTTAAGTTTCTATCTTTATTAATTTCGAAGATTGTTAGTCCTTGGGAGGTATGTGTCAGGTAGCCGAAATGCCACTCCAATTCATCTAATCCATCTCAGGAACATAAAGAAAACATGCCAGAACACCATTGTACTAAAGTTAAAGGTTCTACTTTTGTTGGTCTTGGAGATATGCTCATTGCTCTTGTGCTCGTCCGGAAGTTTCCAAAATACGAACCCATGGTTCAAATTCTTTCAAATGTCAGTTTCCCATTTTACAGAAAAGGAAACATAACAGAACATCTTTGTACTAAAAATAAAAGTTCTATCTTTGTTGGTTGTAGAGATATACTCGTTTGCTCTGGGGCTCGTCCGGAAGCTTCCAAGATTTGAACCCATGGACCAAATCCTCACAAATTTCAGAAACATAAATCAAACATGAAGGAACACCATTCTGCCTAATTTGAAGGTTCTATCTTTGTTGATTTTGGAGATAATCTCGTTTGCTCTGGGGCTCGTTCGGAAGCTTCCAAAATCCAAACCCATGGACCAAATCCTCTCAAATTTCAGAGACCTAAATCAAACATGAAAGAACACCATTCTGCCAAATGTAAAGGTTATATCTTTGTTGTTTTTGGAGATAATCTCATATGCTCTGGGGCTCGTTTGGGAGCTTCCAAAATCCGAACCCATGGACCAAATCCTCTCAAATTTTAGAAACTAAAGATAAGTTTAATGTTAGATTGTTTTAGAATTTTTTATTTCAACCGTTGATTAACGTTCGAGAGAAAAACATGTAAATTGTAATTCAGAAATCTAAAAAAAAATAAAGGTTTTTAATTACGTCTAAAAACAGATAATAATAATGATAATAATAATGATAATAATAATGATAACAATAATGATAATAATAATAATAATAATAATAATAATGATAATAATAATGATAATATTAATGATGATAATAATGATAATAATAATGATAATAATAATGATAATAATAATGGTAATAATAATGGTAATAATAATGGTAATAATAATGATAATGATAATAATAAAAAAAAATAATAATAATAATAATAAAAATAATAATAATAATAATAAAAATAATAATAATAATAATAAAAATAATAATAATAATAGTAATAATGATAATAATAATAATAATAATAATAATGATAATAATGATAATGATCATAATAATAATGATAATAATAACAACAATAATAATAGTAATAGTAATAATTGTAATCCACTGATGGCCCTGACTCTGTAGTAATATAATAATAATATTAATAAGAATACTAATACCAATAATAACAGCCGCTACAGTGGCAGTGGAGATTGCTTTCAATAATTACCTCATGTAGTAAGGTGTTATATACTATTACATGTTGTAACTGTTGTAACGGCTATAGTCACTGTTATTTTATTTTATTTTAATAAACAAAAAAAGGTATGTCCATCTTTAAAAAAAAAATGAAAGACAAAAATAACAGACATTATAACATTGATATTGAAAATATGATTGCTATTTTTAATGACTAATTACTATTTTTAATATTAAAAATATAATCTAGACTTAAGAAATAGAAGTTGTACAATACAAAATTTGATTACCTACATAAAAACTTAAATTCTTAAGTAAACTTTATAATTCTTAATGATATGTAAGTATATAAACAATAAACATTACTACTAAAAAGAAAAAAAATACAAATAAAACTTGGTGACATAATCAAAATATGCTTTAAATACTTAATGTAGAGTTGTTATGAATGTATGAACATAATTATGAAATTAATAATTAATTAAATTAATAAAAAAAAAAATTACACATTTGAATAAATTTATGAAAAGTATATTTATGAATTGGTTAGAATTAATTGTCTGAGGTCAATAAATTGAAAAAGTGTTGATGTAAATTGTTTTTGAAGGTATTTCTGGAAATTGTTGAAGAATAGAGATAACTGATTTTATTGAATGTAATACAATATCTGTTTATCGGTTCATTTCTTCCGTATTCTGTACTGTGTTTATATTCCACTAAAAATTTCGTGTATCTTGTTTGTCTAACTCTATCATCAAGTCTAAAATTGTAATTTGTAAATAATAGTAGAAACTGTTTTTGAACTGACTCAATTTTGTTAGAATGAACCTGAAAAGGTGGATCTCATATAATGCTACCGTATATAGAACGCTAATATAGAACGAACTAGAGAACAATATAGAGTTTTTCTCACAGCTAAGTCACTAAATTCTTTAGCTCTTCTCTTAATAAAACCTAAAATTTTATTTGCTCTTGAAATTAAGTGGTCATAGTGCAGATTAAAGGTAAGTCTATTATCAAGTAGAATTCCAAGATCAGTAATACTAAAAATCCTTTCAAGTATTAGATTATCTATTCTGTAGTCGTACAGTAAAGAAGAACGTTTACGGGCAAAACTGATAACCTTGCATTTCTGTATATTGAGCTATAATTTGTTGGTTGTGCACCAATCATGTAATGATGATTAGCTTGATTGAAGTAAAGCTGCGTCAGACCTGTCATTTACGACTTGATATATTTTTAGGTCGTCAGCAAACGCTATGTGAGGTATAGCACCCGGCCCTAAATGTCTACCTTGAGGTACACCAGAAGTAACCTCGATTATAATCAAATTGGACAACATACCTTGATATTTAAAGTTTTGGGTCCTTTCTAATAAATAAGAGTTAAGCCATGCAAGAAAAGAACCCACTATACCAAAAAATGTAAGTTTGTTTAACAAAGTGTAGCTACACGATCGAATGCTTTGCTAAAATCTGTGTAAATTGCATCAACTTGGTATCCTTTCTCCATTTTATTCAGGATTTCAGATGTGTATAACATAAGGTTCGTTGTAGTGGAACGACCCTTTCTGAAACCGTGTTGTTGTTCGTTAAGTTTGGCATTTATTACAGGAGTAATTTTATCGACAACAATTTTTTCGAATAATTTTGGAATAGTGGATACAATGGCTATACCTCGATAGTTTTCTACTAATGATCGTTGACCTTTTTTGTAGATGGGAGTTAAATGAGAGGATTTTCACACACGTGGAAAAACACCATTCGAAAGCGATTTATTTAAAATGAAATGAAGAGGAGTAATTAGATAATGAGCACAGCTATATAAGAAGAGTGGAGGGATTAGGTCATACCCGGCACCCTTCTTTGGGTCAAGGCTCATAATAGCTTCATAAATGTCCTTTCCGGAAAGATACAGATCTGTAATTAACAAATTTAAGCTATTAGATAAAGAAATAGCAGAGATATCAAATTGTTCTTTTGGAGGATAAACTTTTCGAAAACTGTCGGAAAAAAAGTTACAAATTGTTTTCGGGCAAGAGGAAAAGGTATTGTCCTTGGGCATTCAATTAGGGTAACCGAAAACTTTTTGTTTTATGTTGATAAATTCGAAAAATATTTTGGGATCCCTAATTAATTTGTTGCCTATGAAATAGTTTTCATAGGCTGTTCAGTTTGAATTCATTTGCAAGTAGCTTTACTTTTCTTGTATTTTTTATTGCGCAAGTTACGCAAAGTTCTAAGTTCTCTATCTAACCATTGTTCCGTTTTTTTTGTTTTCTTACGGATTTTAGGTACAAAAATATTTATAATTTCAAAAATTTTTAAATAAAAGGTAGAGATTATTAGCACAACAGGATATCATCTTTTATTTTTAAATAAAAGATGATATCCTGTTGTGCTACCATTTCGTCCCAGTTAGTAGATGAAAAAGCATTATTAAAGCTTTGGTAGTCAGCATTACGGAAATCATATACAATTTCATTATTGTAAGTTTTGCCCGTGATTGGAATGAAAGTAGAGAACTCAAAGATGATTGCGTTATAATGATTAGTGTTAGTATCATACGTATTTGAAAATGCAAGAGCTAACCATTTATTATTGTTGTTGGGATAACTAATGATTTGCTGTGAATCATTGTCATAAAACTCACTAATAAGACCGAAATCAAATCCTGGAAGTTAATTGGTAATAACAAATCGTCAGAATCAACAACAACAAAAGAAAGAGTCGGGCGATTAAAATCGCCAAAGACGAAAATCGGGTCCTCCACATGCATATTTAAAATGATATTATGATATACACTATAAAATTCAGAATAAGAGGAATTGTCAGAGTTCGGAAGGAAATCAACAATACCTAGGTATAAATTACTCGTACCGAAATTAATTTTAACAAGTAAATGTAACAGTAAGTCGATGCAACCGACTTATTAATACCCTACACCTGAATAATTCGAATTAAATTAAAAATCCATAAGTTTTTTTGGCAGCTGCTTGAATTTCTTCCCTTTTCTGTCTTATTCAACTCGAATTTCAGGAACGTAAAAGAGGCATTCTCTTGGGATATGCTTGACACCTTTGTAAAAAATTTTAAGTTTCTATCTTTATTAATTTCGAAGATTGTTAGTCCTTGGGAGGTGTGTGTCAGGTAGCCGAAATGCCACTCCAATTCATCTAATCCATCTCAGGAACATAAAGAAAACATGCCAGAACACCATTGTACTAAATTTAAAGGTTCTACTTTAGTTAGTCTTGGAGATATGCTCATTGCTCTTGTGCTCGTCCGGAAGTTTCCAAAATACGAACCCATGGTTCAAATTCTTTCAAATGTCAGTTTCCCATTTTACAGAAAAGGAAACATAACAGAACATCTTTGTACTAAAAATAAAAGTTCTATCTTTGTTGGTTGTAGAGATATACTCGTTTGCTCTGGGGCTCGTCCGGAAGCTTCCAAGATTTGAACCCATGGACCAAATCCTCACAAATTTCAGAAACATAAATCAAACATGAAGGAACACCATTCTGCCTAATTTAAAGGTTATATCTTAGTTGATTTTCGAGATAATATCATTTGCTCTGAGGCTCGTTCGGAAGCTTCCAAAATCCGAACCCAAGGACCAAATCCTCTTATATTTCAGAGACGTAAATCGAACGGCAAGGAACATCTTTGTACAAAATTTGAAGGTTCTATCTTTGTTGATTTTGGAGATAATCTCGTTTGCTCTGGGGCTCGTTCGGAAGCTTCCAAAATCCAAACCCATGGACCAAATCCTCTCAAATTTCAGAGACCTAAATCAAACATGAAAGAACACCATTCTGCCAAATGTAAAGGTTATATCTTTGTTGTTTTTGGAGATAATCTCATATGCTCTGGGGCTCGTTTGGGAGCTTCCAAAATCCGAACCCATGGCCCAAATCCTCTCAAATTTTAGAAACTAAAGATAAGTTTAATGTTAGATTGTTTAAGAATTTTTTATTTCAACCGTTGATTAACGTTCGAGAGAAAAACATGTAAATTGTAATTCAGAAATCTAAAAAAAAATAAAGGTTTTTAATTACGTCTAAAAACAGATAATAATAATGATAATAATAATGATAATAATAATGATAACAATAATGATAATAATAATAATAATGATAATAATAATGATAATATTAATGATGATAATAATGATAATAATAATGATAATAATAATGATAATAATAATGGTAATAATAATGGTAATAATAATGATAATGATAATAATAAAAAAAAAAAATAATAATAATAATAATAAAAATAATAATAATAATAATAAAAATAATAATAATAATAAAAATAATAATAATAATAGTAATAATGATAATAATAATAATAATAATGATAATAATGATAATGATCATAATAATAATGATAATAATAATAACAATAATAATAGTAATAGTAATAATTGTAATCCACTGATGGCCCTGACTCTGTAGTAATATAATAATAATATTAATAAGAATACTAATACCAATAATAACAGCCGCTACAGTGGCAGTGGAGATTGCTTTCAATAATTACCTCATGTAGTAAGGTGTTATATACTATTACATGTTGTAACTGTTGTAACGGCTATAGTCACTGTTATTTTATTTTATTTTAATAAACAAAAAAAGGTATGTCCATCTTTAAAAAAAAAATGAAAGACAAAAATAACAGACATTATAACATTGATATTGAAAATATGATTGCTATTTTTAATGACTAATTACTATTTTTAATATTAAAAATATAATCTAGACTTAAAAAATAGAAGTTGTACAATACAAAATTTGATTACCTACATAAAAACTTAAATTCTTAAGTAAACTTTATAATTCTTAATGATATGTAAGTATATAAACAATAAACATTACTACTAAAAAGAAAAAAAATACAAATAAAACTTGGTGACATAATCAAAATATGCTTTAAATACTTAATGTAGAGTTGTTATGAATGTATGAACATAATTATGAAATTAATAATTAATTAAATTAATAAAAAAAAAAATTACACATTTGAATAAATTTATGAAAAGTATATTTATGAATTGGTTAGAATTAATTGACTTCAATTGAGGTCAATAAATTGAAAAAGTGTTGATGTAAATTGTTTTTGAAGGTATTTCTGGAAATTGTTGAAGAATAGAGATAACTGATTTTATTGAATGTAATACAACATCTGTTTATCGGTTCATTTCTTCCGTATTCTGTACTGTGTTTATATTCCACTAAAAATTTCGTGTATCTTGTTTGTCTAACTCTATCATCAAGTCTAAAATTGTAATTTGTAAATAATAGTAGAAACTGTTTTTGAACTGACTCAATTTTGTTAGAATGAACCTGAAAAGGTGGATCTCATATAATGCTACCGTATTCTAATATAGAACGAACTAGAGAACAATATAGAGTTTTTCTCACAGCTAAGTCACTAAATTCTTTAGCTCTTCTCTTAATAAAACCTAAAATTTTATTTGCTCTTGAAATTAAGTGGTCATAGTGCAGATTAAAGGTAAGTCTATTATCAAGTAGAATTCCAAGATCAGTAATACTAAAAACCCTTTCAAGTATTAGATTATCTATTCTGTAGTCGTACAGTAAAGAAGAACGTTTACAGGCAAAACTGATAACCTTGCATTTCTGTATATTGAGCTATAATTTGTTGGTTGTGCACCAATCATGTAATGATGATTAGCTTGATTGAAGTAAAGCTGCGTCAGACCTGTCATTTACGACTTGATATATTTTTAGGTCGTCAGCAAACGCTATGTGAGGTATGGCACCCGGCCCTAAATGGCTACCTTGAGGTACACCAGAAGTAACCTCGATTATATTGGACAATATACCTTCATATTTAAAGTTTTGGGTCCTTTCTAATAAATAAGAGTTAAGCCATGCAAGAAAAGAACCCACTATACCAAAAAATGTAAGTTTGTTTAACAAAGTGTAGCTACACGATCGAATGCTTTGCTAAAATCTGTGTAAATTGCATCAACTTGATATCCTTTCTCCATTTTATTCAGGATTTCAGATGTGTATAACATAAGGTTCGTTGTAGTGGAACGACCCTTTCTGAAACCGTGTTGTTGTTCGTTAAGTTTGGCATTTATTACAGGAGTAATTTTATCGACAACAATTTTTTCGAATAATTTTGGAATAGTCGATAGAATGGCTATACCTCGATAGTTTTCTACTAATGATCGTTCACCTTTTTTGTAGATGGGAGTTAAATGAGAGGATTTCCACACACGTGGAAAAACACCATTCGAAAGCGATTTATTTAAAATGAAATGAAGAGGAGTAATTAGATAATGAGCACAGCTATATAAGAAGAGTGGAGGGATTAGGTCATACCCGGCACCCTTCTTTGGGTCAAGGCTCATAATAGCTTCATAAATGTCCTTTTCGGAAAGATACAGATCTGTAATTAACAAATTTAAGCTATTAGATAAAGAAATAGCAGAGATATCAAATTGTTCTTTTGGAGGATAAACTTTTCGAAAACTGTCGGAAAAAAAGTTACAAATTGTTTTCGGGCAAGAGGAAAAGGTATTGTCCTTGGGCATTGAATTAGGGTAACCGAAAACTTTTTGTTTTATGTTGATAAATTCGAAAAATATTTTGGGATCCCTAATTAATTTGTTGCCTATGATATAGTTTTCATAGGCTGTTCAGTTTGAATTCATTTGCAAGTAGCTTTACTTTTACGTTCAGAGACCTAAATCAAACACGAAAGAACACCATTCTGCCAAATGTAAAGGTTATATCTTTGTTGTTTTTGGAGATAATCTCATATGCTCTGGGGCTCGTTTGGAAGCTTCCAAAATCCGAACCCATGGACCAAATCCTCTCAAATTTTAGAAACTTAAATAAAACATGAAAGAACACCACTCTGTCAAATTTGAAGGTTGTATCTTTATTGGTTTTGGAGATAATCTCATTTGCTCTGGTGCTCGTTCGGAAGCTTCGAAAATCCAAACCCATGGACCAAATCCTCTTAAATTTCAGAGACATAAATCGAATGGGAAGGAACATCATTGTACATAATTTGAAGGTTCTATCTTTGTTGATTTTGGAGATAATCTCGTTTGCTCTGGGGCTCCTTCGGAAGCTTCCAAAATCCGAACCCATACACCAAATCCTCTCAAATTTTTTGAAACTTAAATAAAACATAAAAGAACGCCACTCTGTCAAATTTGAAGGTTGTATCTTTATTGGTTTTGGAGATAATCTCATTTGCTCTGGTGCTCGTTCGGAAGCTTCGAAAATCCAAACCCATGGACCAAATTCTCTTAAATTTCAGAGACATAAATCGAATGGGAAGGAACATCATTGTACATAATTTGAAGGTTCTATCTTTCTTGGGTTTGGAGATAATCTCGTTTGCTCCGGAATCATTCGGAAGCTTCCAGAATCCGAACCCATGGACCGATTTTGTCCAAATTCGAACCTACCCTTCCTTTCGTGATTAGTAACGTACTATATAAATTTCATCAAGATAGCTTCATTAGTTTTTGAGTTATCGTGCGAGCGGACGGACATCGTGAAATCGTCTCAAGAAATGATCCTGATTCAGAATATATATACATGTCCATATCTAACTCGCTTCCTTTTGGTGGTTACAAACACCATACTAAAGTTAATATACCCTATACTTTAGGTGTAGGGTATAATAAATTGGTGTTCAAATGATTGAAAAGTACTAGTAATTACAGGAACACAAGGTAAGTTATTACTTACGGCAAATAATACACCACCACCTCGCGAACTGATTTAGTAAACTAATAATTACGATCGTTCCTGTAAATGGACCAATTGCCATCAAGAATTTCTTCGTTTCTAAACGATTCGTTAAGCCATGTTTCAGTTAGAGCTAGTACATTAAAATTGCATGATTTAGCATCAATATAAAGTTTTTTAAGCTTTCATCTCATATCACTACAGTTATGATTAAAATTATAATGTTATTTATCTGGTTATTATTTTGAGAGGTTTCTATTTTATTTATCGAGTTAGATAAAGATGAGATTTGCATATTTACTTGGAGTTCGAACGAAAAAACTGTGACTACGATAAGCCTACGATTAAGGTCCCCTTCAACCTCTTTTGTTGTGAAGCCTATATCTGTGTGGTATCTATGGTAAAGATTACACAAATCTTTGAAGTTAGATGGTAGGTCCTCATTGTGGATGAGAACAGATAAATGAGTTCTTGTTTTACCCTCTACAACGCGATTATATGAATCGTTATGTAAATAAGCAAGGAAAACTCTTACATTATGAAGAATTTTCTCATCTCTAAATCTTGATAAAGCGTATTGGCAGTCTTCTGTTAGTGATTGTTCTGCCATTCTAACAATAGGGGATATTAGCGGATTTATTGATAATGAATCATTTATAATAATTTTATTATTATCATTGTTATTAATACTATTATTATTATCATTGTTGTTATTGTTATAAATGATATAATTACTATTATTACTATTGTTATTATCATTACTACTATTATTGTTATTGTTGTTATCAATGTTATTATGAAGATTATCATTATTAATATCATTATTATTGTTATTGTTATTATTTTTTTTTTTAATGCATTTCTCTGCCACATAAATTCTCTTTTCACTTAATTACACAGCCTTTCCTGTTCAGTCGTGGCTGTAAATGTTGTAAGGGGGAATAACTGTTACGACGTGTGTGGGATTCGAACCCACACTCCCTCGGAGTTTACAGCGTATTTTATACGCTCTTACCCACTATGCCACCGAGGCCCCTTGTTATTATTGTTATTGTTGTTATTATTATTATTGTTAATATTATTATTATTGTTATTATTATTATTACTTTTATTATTGTTATTGTTATTTTTATTACTATTATTATTACTATTATTATTATTATTATTCTTATTAATATTCTTATTAAAAAATTTTTTTTTTTACTTTTGTTATTACAATAATGAAATGTTATTATTATTGTTAATTTTATTAGTAGTATTTTTATACCGTACACATTAAGTATAGGGTATATTAACTTTGGTATGGTGTTTGTAACCACCGTCCTTCCGTACGCAAGATAACTCAAAAAATATGCTATCTTGATGAAATTTATACTGTAGGTTTACAATGACCAAGGTAAGGCGGGGATTGTAAATGGGCGAAATCGGACCATACGTTCGGGTACCTCCCATAGAACTCCCAAAACCGAATACGCATATCTTCGAAATTAATAAATATAGAAACTTAAAATTTCGTACAAGGCTGTGTTTTCCTGAATCCCTGATATCCCTAAAATTTGAGATGAATTGGAGTGGTTGTTCGGGTAGCTCCCATACAACTTTAAAAACCGAACAAGCATATCTTCGGAATTAATAAAGATAGAAACTTCAAATTTAGTACCAGGGTGTTGTTTCCTGAATCCCTTATTTGTTCAAAATTTGAGATGAATTGGAGGAGCTTTTCGGGTACCTCCCGGACAACTCCCAAAACCGAACAAGCATATCTTCGAAATTAATAGAGATAGGAACTTCAAATTTGATACGAGGGTGCTGTTTCCAAAATCCCTGATTTGCCTAAAATTTGAGATGAATTGGAGTGATCGTTCGGTTACCTCCCATACAACTCCCAAAACCGAACAAGCATATCTTCGAAATTAATAAAGATAGGAACTACAAATTTGATACCAGGGTGTTGTTTCCTGAATTCCTAATTTGCTTAAAATTTCAGATGAATTGAAATGGTTGTTCGGGTATCTCCCTCACAACTCCCAACACCGAACAAGCATATCTTCGAAATTAATAAATTACTAACTAAAATAACTTATGGATTTTTAATTTAATTTGAACTTTTTAGGTGTAGGGTATAAATAAGTCGGTTGCATCGACTTACTGTTACGTTTACTTGTTTTTATTACTTTTATTATTATTATAATTATTATTACTTATTTCATTTCTATATTTATTATTTGTATTATTATTGTTAATGCTATTATAATTAGTATTTCTTCCATTATTATTATCAATTAGATTGGCCGAGCTAGCGGCTCCTGGTTTTAAAATTCCCCCTTGAACAAAGTTAGGATGTTTAGAACCTCTAGTTGATTTTGTACTATTATTAGCAAGTTTTTTTTATTGTTGTTTGTGCTAGAAAACGGAATAGCAAAAGGATTTAAAAAAAGTTTATTTTTGTCAGTGTTAAATTTCGTATAGGTGTTAGTAGGTGAAATCTCTAAATTAGTATTGCATACAAATTTTTTTATTATTGTACCTTTTTTCCATCACTTGCAATTAATTATATCGCAAACTTTGGATATAGGTACAACAACTTTGAAAGATTTGTATTTTGGTTTATATCTAAGATTCTTAGGAGTAATATTGACTACTTTAACACTATTTTTAAAGTATTTATTAAAAACTTACTAAGATAACTAGAAGTTGTTGACGCTGCAAAATTGGAAAAGTGTAGGATGGTTACAGGTTCATGATGTTCCTTAGTCGATTTCTGATCGTTTCCTTAGTTGATTTCTGATCTGATCGATATCTTTAATATTTGAAAGAATAAACCGAACTTTCTTAGTAGTAGAACTGTATTGAACTTCTTCTGTTGATGCTAAAGCTGAGGATGAAGATGGTAACATAACCAAATTATTTCTACATTGTAGAATTTCACAAAGAAATGAATTGTCGTTGGTGTTATTAGATGATGTATTTGATTTTAAATCCAAAGCATCACTAGTCACTTTATTAGTGAATATCAGCGTTTGAGAGGTTATAGACTTAAACATAAAGGAATTATGAAATGAACTGTAGCTCAACGATTCAACAGTTTGAGTCCAAATGTCCTTTGAATTTTGACTTAGATACATTTGGTTGTATCTAAACGTATCGAAAGGTGTATCCAAACTAGCATCTAACTTAACACCCATATTAACTATTTCCTTTTTAAGTGAATCTATTTGATCAGTCATTTTATCTGCAATATCCGAAGGTTGAATATTTAGCTTTGAATCAAAAAGTTTCTGTAGCTGTAAGTTAATATATGACATTAACGCACTAGTCAACGTATTCAAAGATTCTTTTAATTTATTTCGTGCGGAGAGAAACTCGTTATTTTTAGAAACCCAATTCTGCTTCAGTTGATCTTTTTGTTCGTCAGATGTACTGCTCAGTGTTATATTCAGTGACTCGTAGTCTTTTACCATTTCATTAAAAGATGCATGTTGCATGTTACAAATTCAGTTTTTGCATCGAAAACTGTACAGATAGAGCTGTTATATTTATTTGTATTCATGTTTGTTTATTTTTTTTTTTAACTTGAGTCAAAAAAATAAAAAAATTGTATTTTTAATTATAAAAATTTAAAATATTGTATCAGCAAATATTGTATTTGTTATATTTAACACAAAAACACAGCACAGTTTTCTAGTTTTTTTTAGAAAAAAATGAGTTCAAGTTCTTTTATAATTCTTTTATTTTTGATGTAATTAATTTTTATTGTTTTATTTTTTTATTGGTTTGTTTTTATTTTTTTTATTATTCGTTTACTTAAGTTATGGCTAAAGGTAAAGAATTAAAGAAATTAAAAGAATTTAAAATTTTAAATTAGCACGTCAGAAATGTGAAAGCAAATAATAATAATAATAGGCGGATTCATTGTTTCCTTACTCCCTTTCACATTTCTTTTGTCTTACCGAGTGGACGTGCTTTTATTTGATTTTAAATAAAATTAATTTACTTTAACTTTTAATATGTGATAAATAAAAGTGCTTAAAAAACAAAAAAAAAATGTTATTAATTTAGTTTCATTATTATTTTATTTCTTACTTGCACTCACATATATATAACTTAAGTAAAATAATTAACAAAAATTAAGCTATAAAATTAACATAAAATTAACAACTTAAAAAAAAAATAAATAAAAATATATAAATAATAATTATAAAATAATCTAATTTAATAATAATTATAAAATAAAAAAGAAATACAAAAGAAATTCAACATTAGCTACCTGCAAAATTTCAACTTATTGACAAAATATTGATAAAAAATTGGAAACAATTAAATACGGTGGTTCTTGCTGAAATCTATTTTATGGAACTTGTCTAGGTTTACAAAGAAATTGGCAATCGTCAAGACTAAAAGAATATTTTGTCTGTGATCAATACCAAAATACTCAGTATATGGGAAAAACACATTTTGATGAGTTCAATTCAAAACTAGACAAGTTATTTGATGAACAAAATACATTTATTAATAGATGCTTAAGGGTGATAGAGTCAAATTCCAGGTCATTTGGTGATCTCTGTTATAGAATTGAAGATAACGAATCTTCAATATCGTTAAATTTGAATAGCAGCGAGTGTAATACAGGTTATGGTG
The DNA here is from genome assembly GCA_947095535.1 of Poecilobothrus nobilitatus. Lineage (NCBI taxonomy): Eukaryota > Metazoa > Arthropoda > Insecta > Diptera > Dolichopodidae > Poecilobothrus > Poecilobothrus nobilitatus. The sequence goes on from OX352772.1 coordinate 181,983,312, forward strand.
CTAAAACGATGGACTTGGGACTTCAAAACTTTAAGAGAGAACTTCATGCTTTTAAATTTGAACTTCGAGATGCAGTTAAACACATTAACTCAGCGTGTATGTCATGCAACGCAACAATCAACTCCGTTGAAATCACTTTTAAAAAGGAGTTGGATGAAATTAAGGAAACTGTTGTATCGCTAACAAATATCATCAGTAAAAAAATAAATCCTTTATTTAAAGATTATGAAATTGAGAATGCTGTATTTGCTAAGGCAAATTTTATTAGCATGCTGTTGAAGAATCAACCAGTCCTATTGTTATTATAGTTGAGCAGCCTAGTTTTGACCAAAATGGTATCATAGAATCAATTAATTCTATAGTCAATTTAGTTAATACAGGAGATAGTGCTGGTAGTTCGAAAAAATCACAGTTTACTTCAATATATGTAAAGGGACTCGCATTTTTCATAACAAAGCAACATATCTCAGAGTTTTTGGAAATAAATTTTAAAATAAGTCCCATTAATTTCAAAAATATTACTCCACCTTCCATTAATAAAAAAACGAGCGTGGTACTGTGTTATAAAATTGATGTGGCAAATGAGTTTCGCTCCCTTTTACTTTTTGAAGATAGCAAGAAGAAATGAAAATCACTAAATGCTACTGTTGCTCTTTGGTCGGACACAAATTATAAAGGTAATAAAAAAGTAGATTTATTAAATAAAATCTCTAATAATAAATTAAAAATTAATAATACTAATAATAATACCAAAAAAAATATGTACACTTCTAAGCATTATACTAATAAAAATTCATACAAATTACAAAATATTTCTAAAGATAACTTGACTTTTCCTACAACTATAGCGCATGGAAATAGATTTCCAAGCTTTACTAGTAATAATCACAATACTCACACTACTTTTTTACCTAATGTCACAGGTACTAAAAGCAAGCCAAATAATTACACTAAATCAGTACAAAGCTATCAGAATTTTAGTCAAGGGGATACTGTTTTACCAACTTGACAACTCTGTTACAACTCTATTCGCTTAAGTAAGCAATTTGCATCTGATGCGGATAGTAACTTTATTCTTTCTCGCTTACGTGATCACCGTGTGTATAAAAACGTAAGAATCTATCTTGCATACCTGCATAATAAAAGTGATCATGTTTGCATTGATGGCAAAACACTAATGAACACAAAGATTCTTATCCAGGCTAAAGGTTTATCTTCCAGTTACAATGAGTTGTTTAATCTTTTTTTGAAGTTTCACGAAACATTAAATATATCAAAAAAGGAAGTTATGACTTAGATTTAGGTTAGGTTTTAAGTTATGACTATGATTTAGATTCTTACCGCTCTCATATTTCCAATAAAGGAATGGAATACATGCAAAGAACTAGAGAAACCCTTAATAAGTTTTTTCGATCCGTATCCTAATTTATTAAAAGTAATTGAATCTTCTAAAATAGCAAGCAATAATCATAACAACCGTTTGAATTTTTCAACATCCAATACTAACTCTTTCAACAATTTTAAAATATTCTATCACAATTGTAGTGGTATGAGTGGTATGAGAAACTAAATAAATTATATGTTGATACAAATTCTTGTGATTTTAGTGTTTTAGCTATCACTGAAACTTGTCTTAATGATTCTTTCAAAAATGAAGAAATAATGAATAGTAGTTGGTCAGTTTATTGGAATGATCGTGATTATTTATCTACAAATTGCTCAAGGGGGGCGGCGTGTTATTTGCTGTTAAAAGCAACTTGACTAGTACACCTATTGTTACTATACATATCATTTGTTCGAACATCTATTTATCAAAGTAAACTTATGTACCAATAAATTATACCTTGGTATTGTATATTTTCCTCCAAACTCTGACAATTACTTGTATTTGAATTTTACGACATATGTAATACTATAATAGCTAATATGAACAAGGATGATTCTATTTTTATATTTGACGATTTTAATCGTCCAGCTATATCTTTTATAATGGACAACTCTGATAATTTGTTGATACCACTAAATTTTCTTGACTTTCTAGATTGCGATCTTATTAGTGCTTTTTATGGTAATGATTTACAACAAATCAGCTATCCCAACAATAACAACAAATGGCTAGATCTTGCATTTTCTAATGCATATGACAGAGTGGAGGTAAAACTTGCAAATGATGCAGATAATCTTTTTACTAACACCACTCACCATAACGCAATCATTTTTAAGTTTTCCACCTCTAGCCCTAACTTTTCCAAATCATACAATAATTCAATTGTATATGATTTTCAAAACGCCGACTTGCAAAGCACAACTAATGCTTTATTATTAATCAATTGGGTCGATCTTTTATCTATGCAGGATATCATCTTTTATCTATGCAGGATATCGATCAACTCATCTATCTCTATTCTTTACTTAAAGATTTTTGAAACAATTAACGCTTTTGTGCCGAAAATTCGTAAAAAAGATAGAACCACTGAACCCTGGTTAAATGGAGATCTAAGAACTTTGCGAAATCAACGCAATAAATTGCATAAGAAAATTAAACATACAACTGATCCTAACAATAATTCAACAAATATGTACAACGATTTGGCCTTACAATTTAAACAGAAGGCTAATTTAGCTTATGAAAATTATGTCAATAATATTGGTAATAAAGTAATTACTCATCCCAAAAAATTCGTTGACTTCGTTAATACAAAGCGTAAAACATTGGGTATCCAAATTCTATGTCTAGGGATAAAACTTTTTCCTCTTGCCCAATTAACATTAGTAATTTCTTTCCGCAGCAATCTTTTACTAATAACGATTCTTTAATTCTCAATTCATTAAATAACTCAAACTTATTGATTTCTGACTTGTATCTTTCCGAAAGTGACATTTTCGACGCGATTACGAGTATTGACACGAAAAAAGATGCTGGTCCAGATTTGATCCCACCATTTTTTTTCTATAATTGTGCTCTCTACTTAACTTTTCCTTTACATTTTATCTTTAATAATTCACTCTCGTCAGGTACTTTTCCAGACGCATTGAAATCTCCTTTTCTTACCCCTATTCAGGAAAAAGGTGACAAAACATCTGTTGAAAACTACCGTGATATAGCAATTTTATCAACTTAACCTAAATTGTACGAAAAAGTTGTTGTTGGTAAAATTGCACCAATTATAAACCCAAAACTTAAGGAACAACAACAAGGATTCAGAAAAGGTCGTTCTACCATCTCGTACCTTATGATATACACATCCGAAATTCTGAATCAGATGGAAAATGGTTACCAAGTTGATGCAATCTATACAGACTTCAGTAAAGCTTTTGATCGTATTGATCACAACATCTTAGTAAACAAATTTGCTACTTTTGGCATATCCGGTTCATTTCTCAGTTTGCTCCATTCTTACCTTACAAAATCGATGTCACTTCAGGTGTACCTCAGGGAGGCCATTTAGGTCCCTTTTTGTTCAATATTTTTATTTGTGACCTCTCCGACAATCTAGGTAATATACCGCACATTGTATTTGCAGATGACTTAACAATCTATGAAGTAATTAAAGATCGTTTTGATATAATGCTTTTGCAATCAAAACTTAATACTTTACATGAATGGTGCTCATCGAACGAATTAGAACTACATATACAGAAATGCAAGTCCATAAGTTTTACAAGTAAAAGATCTTCCATCCTTTACGACTATACAATTCAAAACCTTACCCTAGAAAGGGTATACAGTATTACTGATCTTGGAATCCCTCTTGACTATAAACTCAATTTATAAACAATCCTACACTATGACGTCATGATATCCAGAGCATGTAAAATAAATTTATTAAAAGAAGAGCTAAAGAATTCAACAACCTAGCAGTAACAAAGTCTCTCTACTGTTCTTTAATTCGATCTATTCTAGAATATGGTAATATAATTTAGGATCCAGCTTTTCAAATAAATTCTAATAGAATTGAATCCGTTCAAAAGCAATTTCTGTTATTTGCCCTAAGAAATCAATTTAATCCCTCTGACTATACTAACCTTCCGAGTTACTGTATTAGACTTAAATCATTAAACATGCTAACCTTATCAGCTCGCAGACAAATTTTTTCATCTTGCTTCACCTTTGATTTTTTAAAGAATATCATTAATGTTCCTCATTTAAATAGTTTAGTTTAGGGGTTAGACATACAAGACATACTAGATTTTTAGTTGAACACACTCATAAAACTGAATACATAAGAAATGAACCAATAAACAGATGCTGCACCAATTTTAACAAACACAGTCACCTCTTTTTTACATCCATTTCAAGAAACTGTTTTAAATTTAAATTATATCAATATTTCCCCTTTCTATGACCTTACACAACATTTTCTTACATTTTTTTATGTTTCAATATGTACAAAAAAGTAATTATAATTTCACACTTACTAAACCCATAATTCTACGTGCATTTAAGTTATTAAACTACGTTTAACTTTAGTCATCAATTTTGATATTATTATCATTATAGACTTAAATTTTAATTTAAGTTTTTGTAGTTAATTAAATGCTAGATTGTAATTTAATAACCCAAAAACAATTACATAATATGTGGAAATTTTTTTTTACTTCTTCCAAATTGTCATTTAACGCTTTTAAATAAAATTATAGTAAAAATTTCTTTTTTTTTTTTTTTTTTTTTTTATTTTTTATTATTAATTTCAGACAATTTATATAAAAAATTGTGTATAAGAAATTAAATTCTAAACTAAATCTAAACTAATTCTAAAAATTAAAAGTTTATAAATCACATTACAATTTTTTTTTTTTTTTTTTATTACTTGAACAATAGCTAATTTCTAAAGTTTTTTAAATATTTCTTAAGTCTATGTTTAAATTCATGTAAGTTTTGGCTGCGTTTTAGTTGGATAGGTAGAGCGTTAAACATCTTTATTGCACTACATTTTAATCCTTGTAGCTTCTTAGTTGTAGTTGCTTTAGGTACTACAAGATGTCCTCTATATCTAGTGTTGTAGTTGTGCACGTTATCTCTTGTTATAATTGTTAATGAAGATTTCATTTTCTTGTTTATTATTTTATACACATATTTACATTTTTCGAAGTATATTAACTGGTTTATGTCAAGTTCATTTGTGGTTATAAACAATTCCTTTGTACTCAATCTAGGGTTCAATTTGTATAATGTTTTTAACGATTTTTTCATAATCATACCCATTTGATTGACATGGAATTTTGTACTGTTACTCCAACTGCATATATTGTAACGAATTTTTGACAAGATGCATCCGTTGTAAATTAATTTGGCGGCTTTGATTGGAACACCACCTGCTCTTTTGATTGCCATTATGATCGGTATTATGCTTTTCTTTAATTGTTTAATATGTTTATCCCATTTAAGATTTTCATCTATAGTCATTCCGAGATATTTCATATGTTGAACTCGTTCTACCGTGACACCTCTTGCTTTTATTGTAATTTCATGATATTTTTTCCTAAGTGTTTTGAATACAATATAATATGTCTTTTTGGGATTCATACAGAGACCATTACCGTCCAGCCAATTACCGTATATTTCCATATCTTTATTTAGATTATTTTCTAGTTGGATTAAAGTTTTAGCCTTACATATAAAATTTGTGTCATCTGCATAAATTGTATACTTTGATTCAAAGTTACACTTTGAGAGATTCGTTACATATAATAAATAAAGAAGTGGGCCCAATATCGATCCTTGTGGGACTGCAGTATTAATTACTAGTTCAGAGCTTACAGTATTTTCAATTCGCACACAATGAGTTCTATTTGACAAATAACTCCTAAATAACCTATTTGCTATACCTCTAATTCCCAAGTCTTCAAGAAAATCTAGTAGTTTGCCATGATTGACAACATCAAATGCTTTACTTAGATCAATAAACATTGCCGCAACATAGTACCCTTCATCGAATGCTTCATGAATTTGGGCTATTGTAACCGACACAGCAGAATCTGTACCACTTCCTTCTATAAATCCATATTGATTCGAATCGAAGCCAATAGTTTGCTTAATAAATGATCTTATTCTTGTATCGATAACTCTTTCATATATTTTACTGATTGAATTTAATAACGATCTGGGTAAATTCCATCTGCAAGGCATGAATTTATCATTTTACATAAAATATTCTTGATAATATGTATCAGCTCTTGTAGATCTTTTGCAGTAATTTTATCAGCCCCTGGAGCTGAATTTCTATGAAGATTCATAACAATTGTAACAATTTCATGTTCTGTCACGGGCGTTAAATATACTGATCTTAGATTTATGGAATTGCGCATTGTATTTAGCACTCTGCTAGTTCTATTCTTTTTTATGATGTTTTCTCCTATTTCATTAAAATATTTGTTTAGTGTATTAGCAGTTTCAATATCGCTTGTGGTAATTTCTCCATTTTCTTTAATCAGATTACCAATATAGTCGTTCTTTTCATCCTCTTTATTTTTTATTGTGTAATTTACAACTTTCCATAGTTTTCTATTATCATTTCCTGCTTTTTCAATGCAATTGTTAATGTGGCTATTCTTGGCTTCCAGAATGACATTTTTCATCTTTTTCTTATATTTTAAGTATTTTTCTGTTTTAACCATGTTACTTGGATCTTTTTTGTGCGCTTTATATAACGAACGTCTAATTTTTAATTTGTCAAGAATAACTGGTGTAATCCAATTATTATTTCTTGATCTTATTTCATATGTTACTGTACTGCATTGTTTTGCTTCTTGTATGATTCCAACAAGTTCATCAACTTCAGTAATTTGTTTCTCAGTTAATTTATTAGCAACTCTATTACAGAATTTATGATAGTCTGTTCTGCTATGTGAAAGCTTTAAATAAGGTTTTAATGAAGTTTTTATCATTTGAATACACACTAGGGCACTCTTATGATCAGATATTTCATTATCTTCAATTTTATATGAAATTTTATGTTGATCCTCCATATTTGATATAATATGATCAATTAGCGTATTAGTTGTAGCTGTTTGTCTTGTACTATATGTTTTATTTATGATTTTATAGCTGGAAATGTTTAACATGTCTACATATTTAATAACAGTGGTTGTTTTTTCAAATAAATTTAGATTTACATCAGCAAAAAAGATACAGTGTGAGAATCGATCTACCTTTTTTTGTAAATATTCAATAAATAAAGTACTATTTTCATTAGGAGCTTTATAGAAAGTACCTATTTTTAGTTTAGGTTGCATATTTAACATTTCAATAACAGTGAAGTTATAGCTTTCATCTTTTTCAACTACATTATATTTAAACTTATTATTGACAAAGATTGCAGTTCCACCTCCTCTTCTTTCATTTCTACAGTTAAATATTGCATTAAAGTTTTGTATGTTGTATGTATTAACCTCATTTTTAAAAGTCCACACTTCTGTAAGAACGACGATATCAATATCTTTATAACTATGAATTAATGCTTCAAGTTCCAGTAATTTTTTATGTCTTATGCTACAAATGTTTAAGTATAAAATATTTAAGTTTTCTATATTTATTTTGTTTGATTCTGTATTCATAAAACTTGTATTATTAATCATTATGGATTACTTATCATATAATTTCTCCAAGATTCTCTGATTTTTTGCAGATGTTCCCTGTACTTATTATCAATGTGCCGCCTGTATGAAGTTAAATCTTTAGCAACCTCTTCATTAGAAATACCTATACTTTCATGATACTGTTTATATAATTTACTTAATTCTTGATAGTCAGTCGGTAGACCTTCCTGGTTGATAAGTACTTTGATGTTTGTTTGAGTTATCCCATTATAACAAATATCATTCTGGTCATAAAAATAAGACAAGTATAATCTCACGTTATTATATATTCTGTGTTCACGAAAACGTGAAAGAGCGTATATACTATCTCCTTTCTCAATCCCATTTTTGGTCATTCTAACTATTGGAGGAATCATTGGATCAATGAAAATGCTTTTCTTTTTTTGTTTTCTTGAGATGGAATTTTCTTTGTTTCTTCTATGTTTTTACTTAGTGGATTTAATGTTTCTCCTTTAATCCAGTTGCCTTGGTTAGTATCTCTCTTTCTTTCAGCGTTTTTATTGCTAACTTTATTCTCAATAGTAATACTTTTTATATTTTTAGTAGACGAATTTTCATGTTTGCTATTAATTTTCGTACTACTATCGGTAATATTATTCGTATTGTTGTTATAACTTGAGCTAATATTTGCGCCATATTTAAAGTTATCACAAGAAGAACTTTTGCTTTTTTGTTTATTAATTTTTGAATTTGTTCTTGTCCAAAATTTAGGAATGTAACTAAATATTTTTATTGCTTTTTCTTTACTTTTGACTTTTATTGCTTTTTCTTTACTTCTAATTTCACTGTTACGAGTAACATGATCTATTGAATTTTTTACAGGTTTATCCATAACAGATTCTTTTTCTTTTTTGTTATTTATATTAATAATGGAATTTTCATTTTGTACATATTTGGTACTAATGAAATTAACTACCTTAACAACTTTCTGTGGTTGCTAGTAACCAATCGTTTTTTTTCTTTGACATAATTTCTGTTGATAAGCTGGACAAAGCTTACTGAATGTTTTATGATTAACATCCACATTTAATCTCAATTTTTCATTGTATTTTACACAATTTATGCATTTAATAATCTCATCATTTTTGCAGTCGCTGGTCTTATGGTGTTGGTGACATTTTAGGCATGTTTCCCTATTCGTGCAATCTGCCGATTTATGGTTAAATCCCTTACATTTATAGCACCTCATAACATTTACAGCATCGACTACTTTGCATCTTTCCCATCCAATACACACTTTTTCTTTTTGTAATATCTTAGGAAAGCTCTCCTTATCGACTTGAATCACTGCGTTGTACATTTCCTTGTTAAATTTGTTCACAGTGTGTACCTTTATAACCTTAAGGTCCGACATTTCCATAAAAGGATTTTGTTTTTTCAATTTTTGAACGATTTCCTCGTCACTGAATTTATAATTCATATTAACAATCTCAAATTTTGGTTTTATATCCGTTGGTATTTTAATTACATAGTTATCATTCTTTTTTTTTTCCAACTCCAATTTTATTTTATCACGTTCTTCTACAGTATCAGTTTCAATTAAAATTGTTCCATTTGTTCTATTTTCAATATTTTTTATTTTAAGATCTTTTGGATCAACCTTTGTATTTAAATCGCTTTTCGTTTTTTCACTTTTTTGTTTGTTTTTTGGCTTAACAATCAACGGTAATTCTTTTTTCATTTTCATTCCAATATTTTTCGTATTTTTTACCATATCAGCAAATGATACAGTTTGACCCACATTTATATTATTATCGTTAATCACATTATTCATTTTTTTGCAGACCTCATCATTTTTTTTTATTACATTAATAAACGATTCATTCACCTTATCACTTTGTATTCTGAAGACTTCAGTAATTTTTTCCATCTTACGTAGCTCCATTTGTTGTTCACTCTTAATTTCTTCCAATCTTTTCGTAAAACCCAATTCTATGGCTCTCAGTAAATTTATGACTTCACTTTCATTTCTTTTAATAGCAGCTTCAAATTCATTTTTATACTCCTTTAGATGTTCATTATTTTTTGTTACCGCGGCATCCATATTTTGTAGAACCAAATCCACATTTTGTATGTATAAGATGCAATCGTCACAGATGAATCTTACATTGTTGTTTGCATACACATTATTAATCGTCGATTGATCCAATCCTGAACATTTCCAAGCTTCATGATAAACTTTTTTACACACTCCCGAACATTGAATTCCCGTTTCACCTTTTATTTTAGCTTTGCATTTATTGCAAGACACCATTCTAAAAAGTTTATTTTATTTTATTGTTTTTTTTTTTTTTTCTTTTTGTTTTATATGTTTTGCAACATACAAAATATTTAGCACTTAGAATATTTTTTTTTTTTTATTTAATTGTTTTTATGTTGTATACATAATATGATACATTACAAAAGTTATTTTTATTATTTTTCTGATTTATTTTAAACTTGTGTTGTGTTGGTTTAAAGTAATTTTCACCGATAATTAAAAACACGTCTGTACTGATTAACAGTTTTAACAGTACTCTTTATATTCTTTATACTTATAATTAAGATATCAAATTACATTTTTTTTTATTATGAATAATAAGTGTACTAATGTATATACATACAAACATAATGTAAAAAGATTCTTAATTTTCCAGATATTTCAGATCAATAAACAAAATATTATTTAATTATTAATGATGCAGGTGCACATTTTTTGCATAATTATTTTTTTGTTTTGGTTTTATTTTAGTAACATTTTTCTAGTAATGTGATAATATTAACATTTTTTAGCACCACTTTTAAATTAGAATTTATCATAAGATTACAAAACCAAATAGAAAGTGGTTTTTTTTTTTTTTTTTTTACTTTTTTTAGTTTTAAAATAAACTCTAATACAAGTTTAAAATTAAACAGCTTTTTTTTTCTTTAACTAACATATAATTTTTTATATAAACTTTGAATCAAGTTTAGTACGCACTAAGTATATTTAAAACAAATTTTTTTCAACAATTATTTCGTATTTGAGCAGACTTTTAAAGCTTTCAAACTATGTAGTGTTGTATTGTTAGAATAATTCCGTATTTTCAATGGAAACTTTAAATCAATTTTATTAGGTACACTAAGTTTGTTATTCAAGACAATTTTTTTAACAATAATTTTGTATTCAAACCAAACTTAAACTTTGAATCTGGTATCAGTATCTACTAAAATACAGATACTAAATTTATTATTCAAGACAATTTTTTCCTACATCTGACTCATAGCGCAGTGGTTAAGTCGCCAACCTTTCAATCGAAGGGTCTTGGATTCAAACCCCGGTCAGGTCATATAAATAAAAAAAATATGTAGTAATTTTATGTCGCAATAATTTATAATTAATAGTAGTAATCATATAAATAATAGTAGTAATAATAATAACAATAAGAATAATAATAATAGTAACAATAACAATAATAATAATAGTGATAATAATAGTAATAATAACAATAATAATAATAATAATAATAATAGTAATAAAAATAATATTAATAATAATAATAATAATGGTAATAATGATAATAATAATAGTAATAATAACAATAATAATAATAGTAGTAATAATAATAATAATAATAATAATAGCTGCTACAGTGGAGCTATCATTGGTTAAATCATGTAATAAGGTTTTATATACTGCTGCACGTTGTAATCCATTGATGGCCCTGATTCTGTAGAAAAATAATAATAATATTAATAAGAACACTAATACCAATAATAACAGCCTCTACAGTGACAGTGGGGATTGCCTTCAATAATTACCTCATGTAGTAAGGTGTTATATACTACTACATGTTGTAACTGTTGCAACGACTATAATCACTGTTAGCAAATAATAATAATAATGGACGGATTCATTGTTTCCTTACAGTCCCACTCCCAATTCAATGTTTCCGTATCCATTTCCTATCCTTACTTCCTAGTCAATATACTGCGTTCGCAGGTAAGTGTTTCATCCCATTATATTGGCTAAAGGTTTAGTCAGTAAGGATCTGACAAGGGGGAAATTCTTGATGTCTTTGGAAGATTCTCATCTCCCTTAGGGGGAAAAAAAAGACAAAATTCTGTATTCATACCAAACTTTAATATCAATATTCCAGCTGTTCCAGGCGAATACAAAAAACCATCGGAAAACTTTGTACTAATAGCTCCTTCGCATTGAAATCCACAAATCCATATTGAAAATTTTCCAATAATATAGTATAGACAGGGACCAAATTTTAACAGTATATTCTAAATAAGATCAATTTTTTATAAGATACTAAGTTTATCATTCAAGACAATTTTTTTCAACAATAATTCTGTATTTAAACGAAACTTAAACTATAAATCAAGTTTAGGAGGTACTAAGTTTATTATTCAAAACAATGTTTTTCAACAATAATTCCGTATTTAAATGGAAAACTTTAAAACTATGTATTATTGCTTTTAAAATTCTTTAATTTTCTATATAAATTATAAATCAATTTTATTAGATACTAAGTTTGTTATTCAAGACAATTTCTTTTAACAATAATTCTGTATTCAAACCAAACTTAAAAATTAATATTAAAAGCTGTTCCAGGTAAATACAAAAAAATCGAAAAATTTTGTTTTCAAATCAAACTTAAACTGTGAATCAGGCTTAGTAGATATGTACTAAGTTTATTATTCAACACAATTTCTTTTAACAATAATTCTGTATTCAAACCAAACTTTAAAAGTAATATTAAAAGCTGTTCCAGGTAAATACAAAAAGCATCGAAAAATTTTGTAATAAAAGCTCCTTCACATTAAAATCTACAAATCCACATTGAAATTTTTTCAACAATATAGTATAGACACATACCAAATTTCAACAATATAGTATAAACACAAACCAAATTTCAACAATATAGTATAGACACAGCTCCTCCACACTGAACCGACATAGGAAAAGCTGTATTAAAAGCTCCTCCAGGCGAAACCTCTATAGAAAAAGCTCTATCAAAAGCTACTCCAGGCGGGACCGCCATATCCTAACTACTATTAACATTTGGTTTGTTTAATTCCCAACCGGGGGCTTGTAAATGTGTTTGACTGGAATCAGTACCATAATTAAGTAAAGTGGTTAAATATGTTTTATAACTGTAAAGAGAGTTCGAAGGTGTAAGGTTGTTTCCATTTAACGTTACGCTGCATTGTTTAACCAGAGAATGTAATGAGTTGTTTACAGCACTTGGTTGTGGTGTAGCTTTTGCGTCATTTCCAGTTCCTGTTTTATCATTTGCACTCCATAATGATCCATCTTTTTTTAATATTTGAACTTTAAATTTAATGTAAGTTGGAGATAAATCTCGATAGGTATCACCGTTACCAAGCGATACAAATTCTATAGTTGTTGGTGACGCTTCTAGAGAGGCTAAAGGAATGTATGCTATTTCTTCTGAACGCAAAATACTTGTTTGTACTGACAAGGAAGCAAAAATGTTAAGTTCAGATTTTGCACTACTTTTTTTTGTTTTTTAACTAAAAATATCAAATGTTTTGCTTTGCTTTTTGCGTCGTTTAGGCTTCGAATGTGACTTTTTGAAAATTGCACGGCTTTTTATACTTCTTCGTTTTGCACCATACATTGTAACTCAATGTACCTGATTGACCATTGATTTTCGTAAATTATTTATTCCAACTTTACTTTGATCAATTACTGCTCTAATAGTATATAATGTATATTTTCAAATTCATATCAACAGGTATTCTACAATTTTCTATATTGATAGCTCTCAATGCACGAACTTTGTTATTCCCAAAAACAGTTGATTGAACTATATCAGAATAAATCATTATCATACCATTTAAATCATCCTGTTGCTTTCAATGGTTCGTTTAAATAATTCAGGTAACTTAGTTTTAAAATTTTTATATTTTTTTTCTGTTGAAATAATTCAGTAAGTAATTTTTTTACATTATATTCGTGGTTAATTTTTATATAAAAGCCTTTATTCATCAAAATTGTGTGATATTCGAATCAAATCTTTTTGGTTTTGTTCCGATACTTTTTCATATTCCACATTTTCATAATTTTTGTTATCTGAAATATACGACAAAATTTCATTAAAAAATTCCTGTAATACTTAATTTCTGGCATACCCTTCAGTAGGTAAAGTGGAAGTCTGTTATGGGAAAAAATAGCACCACCCACTGACCTACTATCATTTCCCTCATATTTTTGAGGAATGAAAATAATAAAATTTTTCGTCTGAAAGACCCATTATTAATTAAAATATAGAGATATTATTTAAAATATAGAGTCTGTTAGACTCCATCATTCTTATTTTTAAGAATTTTTGTTTTTTAATTTCTTTTGTCTTTTTGTTAAAGGCATCAAGAAAGTTTCGTTTTTGAGCCGGCTGTTGTTGTTGTTCCGGTTGTTGCTGTTGTGGTTGTTGATGTTGTTGTTCTGTTGTTAATGGTGTTGATGCTGTTGTTCTTGTTGTTGATGGTGTTGATGTTGTTGTCCTTGCTGTTGTTGCTGTTGCTGTTGATGCTGATAAGGTGGCTGATAATGTGTAAGTTTTTCGTATTCTGTATTCCCTTTCTTTCTTTTGCTGGAAGACGTACAGCTGATGCATTGTCTGTCTCGTTAAAGAACATACTTATATATTCTTGTGCCATTATGTTGTAAATAGTTAAGTGAAACTGTAACTATTCTACAAATTTCGCTAATTTAAAAAGTATTGAAGGTAAACTTAATTTTTTTTTAATTCTTTTTTATTTAAATCGGATGTGAATAGACTTAATATTTTTTGTTTGGTTTTTATTAAACTGTAATTTATCAGAATGTCTTTTGGCTGTAATGCTGGAAAATATATTTTTAATTTTTTTTATTTTAAGATTGGTTTAAGTTTGCATTTTTGATTTTTATCAAACTATAATTTATTGTAATGTCTTTTAACTACAATGTTGCGTATTCTATCAATTCTTTTTTTTTTTCTTTATTTAATTATTTCAAAACTTATTACTAAAAACAATTTCAGACTTACTTCTAATAAAAAAAAGAAAACAACAAGATTGATTTAGATTTATTAAAAATATAAAAAATAAAATAAAGTACTGAAACTCGAAAACGTAAGAAAAGTTATACATAAATTTTAAAAAATTGGCTAATTGTAAGGTCTTGGAATTAACCATCTGGCCGAAAAGAGATTTAAAATTGAAATATACTATATTACATAATTTTTATTTGTATAAAATATTTATAATTAATATTCATATACACATATATACACATACATAAAAACATATGTATGCAAACACATTTTCATATAGGATTTTTTTTTTATTTTCTATTATCTAAAATCTAAATTTGTATCATTATTAGAATCACAAACAATTTTTATTTTTCTTTTGTTTTTATTATTTTATTTTATTTGTTTTTATTCGTTCCTTAACCTTATTAATTTGAAATCTCGTTTGAAAGTTAGAGAAGTATTTATAAATTCTCAAATCTTATTATGTTAAAATGAGTTCTTTGATTTTTTTTGAAACAACATAAATTATTACCGAGTTTCAACTCATTGGGTAACTCATTGAATACTTTAAGACATATGTATAAGCAATTCTTTTTTTGATTATCTGTTCTAAATAATGTGAGGTAAAAATTAGATTTGTTTCTTGTGTTATGATTATGGATATCAATGGATATGGATAAGATGATTATGGATAAGAATAAAATTGTGTTTGATAAGATTATCAAATATTTTAAATGCTAGAATATACAGTTCGCGTCTACAAATATTGTTAAAACTAATATAACAGGAAATATAAATCAGATTTGTAGGTTACAATACTGGATAGAGGTTAATTATTTTAATAACCTTTTTATTCAAAATGTCCAGTTTGTTTAAGTAGTACTTTGACGAAGTACTCCATACTTAAAATAGGTCATGTTTGAAAGAATGTATGATGAAAACAAAATATAAAGTATCTCTCTGCTAAGCACTCTTTGTAATCTGTACATAATAAAAATATACCGAGAGATTTTTTTTATAATATATTCGATATGATTGTGCCAATTTAATTAACTATACATACATTAGACCCAGATAATTGAATAACTTAACTATTTCGATTATATTGTTTTTAAAGAAAAAGTTTGTTATGGAGCATTTTTTGTTTTCAAATATTAGAATTTTTGTTTTTTTAACATTCAAGACAGACAGACAGACGATGATTTACAATTCTTCAATTGTATTTAGATCTGTATCGATAGCTATTTTTAGGTTTGACTCAGTTGATTCAGAATATTTAATTACAGCATCGTCAGCATATGACTGTATGTTTCCACATAGATCTAGCTTAGCTGAGTCATCAATATAGATTTTAAAGAAGTCTGGACATAAAATTGACCCTTGTGGAACACCGTTTTTAATAACATTTTCATCACTTAAAGACTCACTTATTTTCATTTGTTGTATTCTATCAGATAAATAGGATTGAAAAAATGTAATTTGACTTGTAGTGAAATTTAGTTTTTTTAGTTTAAGTAGCAAAATATCATGGTCACCACAGTCAAAAGCTTTCTGAAGATCAAGAAAGACACACGCAACATATTTCTTTTCATCAATTTGTTTAGTTATAAAGTGATTAAGACAAAGACAAGCAGCAAAAGTATTTGACCTTTTTTCAAATCCAAATTGATCATCACTTAAAATATAATTTTTAGACATAAACGAATGAAGACGGTTTTTTATTACATGTTCGAAAATTTTGGAAAAAAACATTCAAAATTGGTCTATAATTTGTTTTACAGGATGAGCTACCATTTTTTAAAATAGTTGTTACTATCGCTTTTTTAAGTGAGTTAGGAAAGGTATTTGATTCAAAGGAATTATTTATAAATTTAACTAATACAGGTGTTATCCGTTCTGAAAACTTTTTTATAAATTTTAAAGCTCCCGCTTTTAAGTGACTTATAATATTGTTAACTTCAATGATATTAGTTGGATATAGTTGAAAGCTGGAAAAAATATTTTGTGAAAATTGGTTTTTTTTTAAATTCTTTAATAGGATTGTTGTTTAAATTTAGTTCATTTGTTATATTAACAAAGTACTCATTCATAACTTGAGCTATCTCTGATTTTGAGGAAATTGTGTTATCATTGTGTTGCAGAATTTTTATGTGATCTTCAGAAGCATTCGTATCTTTGTTAAATCATACTCTCTTATATATGTTTCAAAGTCTTTTGCTATTGCAAGGGACAAGGGTCAATGAAGATTTCATTAAAATAAGTAATTTTAGCTTCTGTAATTAGTTTTTTGACTTTAATTTTATACTCAACATACAATTTCTTAACAGATGGATCTGTAGCATATTTTTTCGTAAATTTAAAGAATGAATACCGTATTTTAATTGTTTTTAAAATATTTTTATTCATGCATTCTTTTTTTTTTTGTTAAAAATTTTATTTGTATTTTAGTAGTATTTGATTGAATAATACAACTTAAATCGTCAATTAATCGATCAATTGAGTCGTATAAGTTTACATTAAGCCAGATTTCACTGTTTGATATGTTGTCATAGTTTAATACAGTTTTATGTTGTATCATACTATCAATTACTGGTTTACTCTCTAAACTGAGTAGTAACATTTGATAGTGAAGAAATAATTGTTTTTTATTAGATCTGTAATAAAATGATCAATTATTGATTTTTTATTTACTCCAATTCTTGTGTCGTATTCATCTGATGTATTATTATAAATAATATAACCATTTGCGAGAAGTAGATTTGTATAATTTTTAACATCTGTATTGGAACTTTTCAACAAATCTAATTTAAAGTCTCCCATTATAATAGTATTTTTATATTTAATAGTAATCAAACATAATTTATTTAAGAATTCAGCTATTCGTGTGTTGTGTGATACCAAATTCTTGTTTTAATAATTTTACCATCAAGAAGTGTGAATTTTCAAATTCTTCTTCGAAGACCAAGGAATTGGCAAGTTCATGGATACATAAATTGCGCATCCGCCATAAGGTTCCTTTCTGTTTGAAAAATAGGTATTGAAATTTGGTAAATTGAAAAATTTATTTTCAGACTCTATTAACCAAATCTGCGTTAAAACAATTATGTGGATGTCAAATTTATAACTATTAATAAGACATTCAAATCACACAACTTGCTTCTTATACTTCTTATATTTAGGTATAAAATATTCAAGTTGTTTCCCATTTGCAAATTTATTAAGTTATCTGGTGGTTGTGTATAAAAATCAACTTTCAAATTATTTGTTATATTTCTTTCAGTTGAACTCATTTATGGGTATATTATTAAAAAAAATGGTATTGACAAAAAACATAAAAATAAATAAATAGTGAAATGCAGAATGAAATAAGAATTTAAAAATATATTATGACCGTATGGGCACTCTAAATCTATTAAATTATTATTATTATAATAACATATTTTTTGTGTTTGTTTTCTCTTCTTTTTCTTGTCCCTCTTATTCATTTCTGCATAGAGAAAGAAGAAAAATAGAATATTTCCAACATATTAAATTTTTTTTCCAGATCAAGAATGTGTTGTGTTTTCGTTTGGTGTAACTTGGCAATATCACTTTTGTTTTGGTCGATTTGTTTTTTCAATGCTTCATTTTCTATTTTAAGCGCCAAATTTCCTTCAGTTAAATTACTAATAATATCGCATAAGTTATTTAGTTTGGAAGTTACCTCGACAAAACGATTTGATAACTGGGATATTTGTTGTAAAATTTCGTCAATTTTATCATTTGTATTTTGTACGGTTGAATCATTTAGCTTAGGCATAATTGGCATGTTGGGTTCCTGTGGGTTAGATACAGATGGTGTTGAGGGCATATTTAGAATTGATTTTCTTTGTAGACGTTGGTTTTTCCACTGTCTACAAAACCAATAGCGTTCGCTTTCTTCTAGGTACTTTTTATGCACCTCATTATTTATATCCACGCAGGTTGTGTGGTACCAATTCTTACAGCTGCCATCACATTGAATTTTCCTGGCTTGGCCTTTAAAGTTGATTTTACATTGGTTACAAATTTTTTTATTGCTTACAGACATACTTCCTTTTTTTTTCTTTCTATTTTCTACTATTTTTTACTATTAGTATTATTTTTTGGTTGCACTTTTAATTGGTGAAGATTGGATGTTTTCTATTTGTTTATTACCTTTTTTATTAGTTTTAATCAATTATTTTAATTTATGGCTTTTGTTTTTTAATTTAAATTGAGTGTTCTTTAATCAAATAATATTTTTTGTTTTAATTTGTAAAAGTTTACAATTAAATTAGAAATAAATTGTTCTTTTTCATTGTTATTTAAAAAAAAAAAAAGAATAATTTTGTTTTTGAAATTTTGTTTATGTTATAACAATACACGTCTAAACGCAACAACTAACCGCCAAATTTTTTTTTTATTTAAATTGGATGTGGTTAGACTTAATATTTTTTTTTGTTTGGTTTTTATTAAACTATAAATTATTAGAATATCTTTTGACGACAATGTCTTTTTTTAAGACTAGATTAAATTTGCATTTTTTTACTAAATTATATTTTTAATTCTTTTTTATTTAAGATTGGTTTAAGTTCGAATTTTTGATTTTTATTAAACTATAATTTATTATAATGTCTTTTAATTACAATGTTGCAAATTCTTTCAATTCTTTTTTTATTTTAAATTGGACATGGTTAAACTTAATATTTTTTGTTTTGGTTTTTATTAAACTATAATTTATTAGAATGACCTTTGATTGCAATGTTGGAAAATATATTTCTAATTCTTTTCTATTTTAACATTGGTTTAAATTTGTGTTTTTATGTTTGTTTTTACTAAACTATAATATGCCTTTTAACTATAATGTTGCGAATTCTTTCAATATTTTTTTATTTTTTTAAATTACACTTGGTTCGATTTAATATTTTTTGTTTTGGTTTTCATTGAGCTATAGTTTATCAGAATATCTTTTAATAACTTGGTGTATTTCATTTGAATAGATCGTCTACTATTTAATATCTGCATTTTCAATGTATATATTTTATTGGAATATATATACATATAATTTGAAATCCATAGTATGTTAACAGATATTAGGTTTTGAAAAGCCAAATAAAATTAGACTTAAAAGCATTTTAAAATTTGATTATTTCTATTTAAAATTTTTCTTAGAATGTTTTCTATGAAGAAAAATTTTAAATCATAAAACCTTTGACGTTTCATAAGAGTTTTGACGTTTAACAAAATATAATAAATAATACAATTACAAAACGTTTAACAAAAAAATAAATTTTAAAATAAATAAATTAAATTACATTAAACTAGTTTTCATAGAATTTTTATTTAAACGATATGAGCTAATAGTTTATGTTATTGGCATATAAAAAAAATAAATAATGTAGAATAGATCATAGCACAAAAAATTAAAAACCATGAAGTTTTTTTTTAATTTGTTTTTATATAAAATAATAAAAAAAAATGTTTGATATACTATAGCTAGCATATCCAGCAACATACAAGTTCGCATTTTTATCAAATACTCTTGCATATTCTTCAAGATAATTTGAGTCTGGTACATCATCAAAAGCAGATGTATTAGTTTCTAGAACGTCACTACAAGAATTGTGTTCTAAAAAAAATTTTTCTTGTGTGCAATTACGAACTATTTTTCTTATTCTAAGTTTTTTTTCTGATTCTATAATATTCTGGTAGGAAACAAAATAATTGCAACCACTTAAACGTCTATATAAACTAGATATTTTTTCTAAATTACTTGTTTGAATTTTACCTGGGATAAAGTACTTAATTTTATATTTTGTGAAACTAACATTAATTAATTCTACCATTACAAAAGTTGGAAAGTTGTGGATGTGAGACCATAATTTTTTATTCCACATTTTTTCCAATTATCCAACCAATTTATGAAATTTTTGAGAAATTGAACATTACAATCTGTTAAACTATAAATTGGCGTACAGTTTAAATTTCTTTCAAGTTTATATTTAATAAGAGACGTATTGTTCATTATTTTCCACCATTTTAAAATCATTTCTATAAAATTTGCAGTTTCTAAATAATTTTCTGATTTTAGAACTGCTATTGTAGAGTGATTAAAAATTCTTAATACTAAACTCATATTTTGTCTTTCTGTAGAAGTAGGATTAAGAGATTTATTATTTAATGTGTAAGCTTTCTCGACCAAAATATTTTTTCCTTTTTCATGGAAAGTTCGTAAATCTGAAAAACAAGGCGATTTAATATTTTTTACTTGAAAAATCTGGATAAAAGAAAGTTTTTCGAATATCCAGTTTGTTAAGCCAATTGTTTCTAATATTTTTAATTAAATGTACACTATCGTAAAAAAGGAAAATATAATTTTTATTTTCAGCATAATTATTTGGATTAAGAAATTTATGGTCATTGAAACTAAAACTTTTGTACATATTCTGATTAATCCTGTGATTGTCTGTAGTTATGGAAAGTACAGTAAAACCTAAAACCTGTAAATCTAAAATTAAATTTAATGTACATATAATTATGAAGACATTGACTATTTAAATTTTCTACCGGAACTAATTTCGCTAGTTCTTTCATCACACCAAAAACTGAATTAATTAAAAAACACACTACAATACTACCTGGTTCACTAGGATTATTATGTGATATTCCATTTATGTTGCCTCCTTTGTAATAAAGTTGCGTTTTAATATAAATTTCGTCAATTTGAATGTTAATGTTTTTTATATTTCAGTTAATTTATTGTACGTTTCTTTCAGATAACTTAAATTTGATGTTTTAGAGAAAATAAATGCGTGCGTGAATGAATACGTTAAGGATTGTACTCACGAAATATTTTCTTATTTTTTAAGTTAAGTGGCGCAACTGATCAATTATAACTTCAATATTATTTTTATCTTCAAATTCACTGTCATTTGTATTTATTATGCGTAATACTTTTTCTAAATAATTTAAACTTTTGTCAATACAGGTATTGTAATTTTACTAATTTTCACTTAAATTAAAATTTTCAAATTTGTCAATTAGATTTTGAATTTCATACCAACTAGATATAAAAATTTTTTTTCAAAATTTTTTTTCCGTTAAATCGCCATATTTTAAAAGCACTTATGCACTATTCTAACATTCAAATTTTCGTCTATTAATATGCTTGTTTCAATTTTAACATTTTCTAACATCGTCATTGTTAAGTTTATATATCACAATTTCACTAGTAAATAAATTTAATTCAAAATTTTTGAGTTTTACTAAATTTTTAATATCAGTTTTTAGCTCAAAAAAATTAATAATTTTGGGTTCTTTTATTAAGCCTCTAATATCACATATCTTTTTATTTAGTGTAGGGATAGCTGATTTACAAATTCTTTGCCTTTTTGTCGAACTTAATGTTCTATTTAAAAAATCATTCTTTTGGAAATGGTCTTCACAAACTACTGAAGAAGGTTTAATTACTTTTAAATTCAGAGCATCTCTCCAGTTTTTTGCTAAATCTTTATTTTTGGAAAATGTAAAGAAAGATTTGTTTTCTTTGTCCCCATATTTATTTACACAACCTTCTACAATACTTTTAAGTGGCATTTTGATTTAAAATTTACATATTTTCCATCAACTATTTATTTATTTTATCAGTCTGAAAACAAACAAGTATATAAGCCTAAAGCATGTATCATTAATTGACAAATTTACCTTACAACCCAAATAATAAATATAATAAAAATATATAAACTTTATATGTATATACCAGCCTGTTTAGACAATATACTAGGCAATGGATCAACATATGTCTGTTGTGCTACTTCAAGTTCTTTCTCAGATAATACTCTAATAATTTTGGAGTTATCTTTTTTCCAAATAAAAACTTTACCAATTTTCACCCACGGAAATTTAACATTTTTTGTCTTTTTAAGTCACGTGCCTTTTTATATAAAAGACTAAAGTACGAAGGAAGTTTTCCATTAATGAATATTATAGTAGGCGTTGTATTGGTTGATTCTGGAAATATATTATTCTATTCTATTTTGTTGTTCTTCTTTAATTTCAGAATATTATCTTTTATCTCAATCAAGGTTATTAAACTTAACTATCACTTCATGTGTCTCACCTGAGTTTTTGCCTTTACAATAAAAGTTCCCTTTTTCCTTTCGCAATTCTGTTCTGCTGGGGAATGTATGGCATACTGAGTCTTTCTCTAATCCCATTAATTTTTAAAAATTCATTAAATTCCTGATTACACTATTCGGTGCCATTATCAATTTGAAAATTTCGGTTGGTTTTATTTCTTAAAAGTCTTAAATACTACACTTTAGCGGTAATAAAAAATCTTTATGCGAAACATATTGTAATATGTTTAGTGTTTTGTCATAAATTAATTTTATATTCCCTAACACTTTCTGATCAGAAAGATATGAGCATACTTAGATGCTCACCAAATTTATGATGCAAAAAGTTCCTCCGTATATTTTAACGGCGTGAAGAATGCGCCTATCACCTGCCAAAGCTAATTGCCTACTTTTCCGTATTACGTACAACAGCACGGCATGCCAATATTAAAATAATAAATTACATAGTTATTTAATTTGTACGTTGGAAAGTGAATTGCAGGTTTGTACAAATTAATAGTGTAAAAAAGTAACTATTTCATTTTGTGATATGAATATATCTGATTTTATTTTACAAAAGAAAAGCCGTATATATTATTTGGATTTTACCAAATCCAATACAAATATTTATCAAAGACAATAAATTATAATAATTTTATTTGGGACAAAAGAAAGCAATTTCTTGACCTAGAATTCATTTACAGTATAATTACCATATGTACAAATTATCAACCAAACTATTATTATCGAAAATACAATATTTTCATGCAATCGGATTACTTATTTAAAATATAGTACAAAAATTGTAACCCGATCATTTTTATTTATTTTCATTCAATATTCATACTAAACAATTGAATGCACTTGTTATTGTATATAAAATACAAACAGATGTTAGCAATGGAAAATTATGACCACACAAAATTTTAGGTCAGTATTATTGTTATTAGATAATAATTTTATTTTTAAAGTTATTTTGGTGATTGCAGTTTTAGTAATTACAGTACAGTCAAGATATACTACAATATATAAAAGCAAAACACAATAAATCTCCCTACCCTAAAAGTAAAAATATCAGAACAACTGATTTATTGTACTTTTTGTCATATTTAATATGTATTTAATTTTTTGTGACCAACCTTTTGATGCCATTCGTCAATTGAATTTTTTCCATTCATTTTTGATACTGATATGAAATTTGTTTTAAGGTCTGGAACAAGCATTATGTTTGCTGATTTTAAATTTGCAAAATTCTTACCATTTGTTGTGACAATTTTCATTTCACCAATTCCTTTTATTTTAGTAATGATGCCATTTGCCAGATTTACTGGCTTGTCAACTATTTTAAAATATTAATCCTTTCAAACTTGATGTCATATGTGACGTACACTCACTATATAGGTACCAATAACCACTCTTTCCAATTTCATTTGTTTATTAATGCGTCAAAACAAATCCAGTCTTTAAATTCTCCATACATAGTTTTGAATGTTAATTTTTTTGTTTTAGCATTTATATGCTTTATGACCCAAATTTTTAAATCGATTACATTTTCAATTTAAAAGACGGCTCATTTCTTAGTTTTTGACTTTCTCTGTTATTTTTCTCTTTGATGTACATAGCATTTTGTTCCTCCTTTTGTATTTCTGTAAACTCTCTTGTTCTTTTCGCGTGAAATTCTTCTAAATTTTTAATGATTCTGGTTTAGGTGAACCGTCGCACATCTAATGATTCTGGGGTGACATTCACTAACTTGAAAGTTGTTACGAGTTTTTATAGCATCCGCATTCACTAATAGTTGTTTCGTCGTTTTTTATTTTGTTTCGACATTTTTTTTTTTTGTTTCCAGGTTTTTGAATTTTGTTTTGCAATTTTTGGTATTCAGTAAAATTGAAATGCTACGTGACGCCTAAAATTTTTTTAATGTGAAAATAAAAGTTTTAAATAAAATAAATTATTTGAAAGTTGTTACGAGTTTTTATAGCATCAATATAAAATAACTTGAAAGTTGTTACGAGTTTTTATAGCATCCGCATTCACTAATAGTTGTTTCGTCGTTTTTTATTTTGTTTCGACATTTTTTTTTTTTGTTTCCAGGTTTTTGAATTTTGTTTTGCAATTTTTGGTATTCAGTAAAATTGAAATGCTACGTGACGCCTAAAATTTTTTTAATGTGAAAATAAAAGTTTTAAATAAAATAAATTATTTGTGTTAAATTGAAGTACCTAAATATTAGAAAAATAATTTAGTAAATTTTAGAAAGTTTTTGTGGATTTAGTGGATTTTAAAAACTTGTAAAGATTGGTACAGGAAGACTGTTATTGGCTTTTATTTTGCAGAAGCTGATTTGCCTGAAGTCGGACGGATGTGATTTAAAAACCTAGTCCCCGATACTGTAATAGAATCTAAAAAATTAAAAATTTAAAAAATCCCGGAAAGTTGCACCTCAGTGCGTTTTTTCGGGCGGGATTAAAAGTCGAATTTATTTATTTTTGTTTACTATTAAATTCTACTACAAAATCGGTGAGTAACTTTTTTAAACCATGTCGATCAGACTTCTTATTCCCTAAATACGGAGGCTTCTTGCAACCTACGCTATATGGAATATATTATATTTTACCCCTTAAATTAACTTTAAATTAATACCAACTTTATTAAAGAACAATCTTTCGAAATTTAAATTTAAAAATAAAGAATGTTATCTGAATTAGTCATCACAAAAATAATTTGTTTTATATTATTAAGTACAAATACTTAACTTTATGTATGCCGAATGTATTACAAAACATGTATTACATGACATTCTATAATTTTGTTTCGTTTTTTTGGTTTCAATATTTTTTTGGTATTCAAAACTTGAATCGCTGATTCAAGAAAAAGATAATTGTCATGAGCATAATCAATAGGTTTGTGACCACTGCTGCCTTATCTGAAACTTGTTTTATTTACTACAAGAAATTTAATCTTGTGTTCTGTGCTTGTCGTAGATACCTTGCTGCCTTCTTTGTTTGAGTTGTCCATTCGCCTACTAGTATCTGGATTAAAGTCTGGAAATTCTTTTCTTCGTTAATAGAACTATCTCCATTTTCTCAGTCACTAATTGAAAATCGTGTGTTCACGCAACTGTTTACTATTCTTATAACTTGTTGGTCGTGCGGTGATGATTATTTCTAAATCGTCCACATAGTACACAAACATTGCATTTTTTGGCCCCTCCATTTCCAGAAAGCAGTTATAAGGCACGTTCCATTAACCCGGTCCTACAATAGAAGTTTTAATCATATCACCCCTATCTCGCTGAATTGAATGCTATCTTTACGTCGAAGTTCGTCAGCACAACTATTCTCCTTCAAAAGTGGTTTCCACTTGCGCCATTTCTACGTTTCTCATTACCACCTAATCGCGTCTATTGTTGATCTTCTCTGTTTTAATTCGAACTGATGCCTAACCGTGTATCTAATTCGTATCGCGAATGAATTTGAATTACTATTGAATGAATCCATCGTAAATGAATTTTAATTTTCAATGGCAACTTTTCTTCGAAGTTTAAAAATTATACAAAATAATTTGCAACCACTTAAACCTCTATATAAACTAGATATTTTTTCTAAATTACTTGTTTGAATTTTACTTGGGATAAAGTACTTAATTTTATATTTTGTGAAACTAACATTAATTAATTCTACCATTACAAAAGTTGGAAAGTTGTGGATGTGAGACACATTTTTTCCAATTATCCAACCAATTTATGAAATTTTTGAGAAATTGAACATTACAATCTGTTAAACTATAAATTGGCGTACAGTTTAAATTTCTTTCAAGTTTATATTTAATAAGAGACGTATTGTTCATTATTTTCCACCATTTTAAAATCATTTCTATAAAATTTGCAGTTTCTAAATAATTTTCTGATTTTAGAACTGCTATTGTAGAGTGATTAAAAATTCTTAATACTAAACTCATATTTTGTCTTTCTGTAGAAGTAGAATTAAGAGATTTATTATTTAATGTGTAAGCTTTCTCGACCAAAATATTTTTTTCTTTTTCATGGAAAGTTCGGGAATCTGAAAAACAAGCCGATTTAATATTTTTTACTTGAAAAATCTGGATAAACGAAAGTTTTTCGAACATCCAGTTTGTTAATCCAATTGTTTCTAATATTTTTAATTAAATGTACACTATCGTAAAAAAGGAAAATATAATTTTTATTTTCAGTATAATTATTTGGATTAAGAAATTTATGGTCATTGAAACTAAAAATTTTGTACATATTCTGATTAATCCTGTGATTGTCTGTAGTTATGGAAAGTACAGTAAAAGCTAAAACCTGTAAATCTAAAATTAAATTTAATGTACATATAATTATGAAGACATTGACTATTTAAATTTTCTACCGGAACTAATTTCGCTAGTTCTTTCATCACACCAAAAACTGAATTAATTAAAAAACACACTACAATACTACCTGGTTCACTAGGATTATTATGTGATATTCCATTTATGTTGCCTCCTTTGTAATAAAGTTGCGTTTTAATATAAATTTCGTCAATTTGAATGTTAATGTTTTTTTATATTTCAGTTAATTTATTGTACGTTTCTTTCAGATAACTTAAATTTGATGTTTTAGAGAAAATAAATGCGTGCGTGAATGAATACGTTAAGGATTGTACTCACGAAATATTTTCTTATTTTTTAAGTTAAGTGGCGCAACTGATCAATTATAACTTCAATATTATTTTTATCTTCAAATTCACTGTCATTTGTATTTATTATGCGTAATACTTTTTCTAAATAATTTAAACTTTTGTCAATACAGGTATTGTAATTTTACTAATTTTCACTTAAATTAAAATTTTCAAATTTGTTAATTAGATTTTGAATTTCATACCAACTAGATATAAAAATTTTTTTTCAAAATTTTTTTTCCGTTAAATCGCCATATTTTAAAAGCACTTATGCACTATTCTAACATTCAAATTTTCGTCTATTAATATGCTTGTTTCAATTTTAACATTTTCTAACATCGTCATTGTTAAGTTTATATATCACAATTTCACTAGTAAATAAATTTAATTCAAAATTTTTGAGTTTTACTAAATTTTTAATGTCAGTTTTTAGCTCAAAAAAATTAATAATTTTGGGTTCTTTTATTAAGCCTCTAATATCACATATCTTTTTATTTAGTGTAGGGATAGCTGATTTACAATTTCTTTGCCTTTTTGTCAAACTTAAATTTCTATTTAAAAAATCATTCTTTTGGAAATGGTCTTCACAAACTACTGAAGAAGGTTTAATTACTTTTAAATTCAGAGCATCTCTCCAGTTTTTTGCTAAATCTTTATTTTTGGAAAATGTAAAGAAAGATTTGTTTTCTTTGTCCCCATATTTATTTACACAACCTTCTACAATACTTTTAAGTGGCATTTTGATTTAAAATTTACATATTTTCCATCAACTATTTATTTATTTTATCAGTCTGAAAACAAACAAGTATATAAGCCTAAAGCATGTATCATTAATTGACAAATTTACCTTACAACCCAAATAATAAATATAATAAAAATAATGTAAAAATAACGTAACGTACATATTTCAAAACATTTCAAAATATACTAAACTACTCTATTTTAAAGTAAAAAGAGAAAATAAAAAAAATGATATGAAAAAAGAAATCGGAAAAAAATCCACATTCAATTGTTTTTATAATTTTAGGCGAATATAATACGAAATTTTATATTCGGAAAAAACTTTATATGTATATACCAGCCTGTTTAGACAATATACTAGGCAATGGATCAACATATGTCTGTTGTGCTACTTCAAGTTCTTTCTCAGATAACACTCTAATAATTTTGGAGTTATCTTTTTTCCAAATAAAAACTTTACCAATTTTCACCCATGGGAATTTAACATTTTTTGTCTTTTTAAGTCACGTGCCTTTTTATATAAAAGACTAAAGTACGAAGGAAGTTTTCCATTAATGCATATTCTAGTAGGCGTTGTATTGGTTGATTCTGGAAATATATTATTCTATTCTATTTTGTTGTTCTTCTTTAATTTCAGAATATTATCTTTTATCTCAATCAAGGTTATT
The DNA here is from genome assembly GCA_947095535.1 of Poecilobothrus nobilitatus. Taxonomy (NCBI): domain Eukaryota; kingdom Metazoa; phylum Arthropoda; class Insecta; order Diptera; family Dolichopodidae; genus Poecilobothrus; species Poecilobothrus nobilitatus. The sequence goes on from OX352772.1 coordinate 182,012,129, forward strand.
AAACTTAACTATCACTTTATGTGTCTCACCTGAGTTTTTGGATACAGCCTTTACAATAAAAGTTCGCTTTTTCCTTTCGCAATTCTGTTCTGCTGGGGAGTGTATATATTTGAAAATAGAGTGTATCAATTTGAAAATTTCGGTTGGTTTTGTTTCTTAAAAGTCTTAAATACTACACTTAAGCGGTAATAAAAAATCTTTATGCGAAACATATTGTAATATGTTTAGTGTTTTGTCATAAATTAATTTTATATTCCCTAACACTTTCTGATCAGAAAGATATGAGCATACTTAGATGCTCACCAAATTTATGATGCAGAAAGTTCCTTCATATATTTTAACGGCGTGAAGAATGCGCCTATCACCTGCCAAAGCTAATTGCCTACTTTTCCGTATTACGTACAACAGCACGGCATGCCAATATTAAAATAATAAATTACATAGTTATTTAATTTGTACGTTGGAAAGTGAATTGCAGGTTTGTACAAATTAATAGTGTAAAAAATTAACTATTTCGTTTTGTGATATGAATATATCTGATTTTATTTTACAAAAGAAAAGCCGTATATATTATTTGGACTTTACCAAATCCAATACAAATATTTATCAAAGACAATAAATTATAATAATTTTATTTTGGACAAAAGAAAGCAATTTCTTGACCTAGAATTCATTTACAGTATAATTACCATATGTACAAATTATCAACCAAACTATTATTATCGAAAATACAATATTTTCATGCAATTGGATTACTTATTTAAAATATAGTACAAAAATTGTAACCCGATCATTTTTATTTATTTTCATTCAATATTCATACTAAACAATTGAATGCACTTGTTATTGTATATAAAATACAAACAGATGTTAGCAATGGAAAATTATGACCACACAAAATTTTAGGTCAGTATTATTGTTATTAGATAATAATTTTATTTTTAAAGTTATTTTGGTGATTGCAGTTTTAGTAATTACAGTACAGTCAAGATATACTACAATATATAAAAGCAAAACACAATAAATCTCCCTACCCTAAAAGTAAAAATATCAGAACAACTGATTTATTGTACTTTTTGTCATATTTAATATGTATTTAATATTCTTGTGACCAACCTTTTGATGCCATTCGTCAATTGAATTTTTTCCATTCATTGTTGATACTGATATGAAATTTGTTTTGAGGTCTGGAACAAGCATTATGTTTGCTGATTTTAAATTTGCAAAATTCTTACCATTTGTTGTGACAATTTTCATTTCACCAATTCCTTTTATTTTAGTAATGATGCCATTTGCCAGATTTACTGGCTTGTCAACTATTTTAAAATATTAATCCTTTCAAACTTGATGTCATATGTGACGTACACTCACTATCTAGGTACCAATAACCACTCTTCCCAATTTCATTTGTTTATTAATGCGTCAAAACAAATCCAGTCTTTAAATTCTCCATACATAGTTTTGAATGTTAATTTTTTTGTTTTAGCATTCATATGCTTTATGACCCAAATTTTTAGATCGATTACATTTTCAATTTAAAAGACGGCTCATTTCTTAGTTTTTGACTTTCTCTGTTATTTTTCTCTTTGATGTACATAGCATTTTGTTCCTCCTTTTGTATTTCTGTAAACTCTCTCTTGTTCTTTTCGCGTGAAATTCTTCTAAATTTTTAATGATTCTGGTTTAGGTAAACCGTCGCACATCTAATGATTTTGGGATGACATTCACTAACTTGAAAGTTGTTACGAGTTTTTATAGCATCCGCATTAACTAACAGTTGTTTCGTCGTTTTTTATTTTGTTTCGACATTTTTTTTTTTTGTTTCGAGGTTTTTGAATTTTGTTTTGCAATTTTTGGTATTCAGTAAAATTGAAATGCTACGTGACGCCTAAAATTTTTTTAATGTGAAAATAAAAGTTTTAAATAAAATAAATTATTTGTGTTAAATTGAAGTACCTAAATAAAGTATATTAGAAAAATAATTTAGTAAATTTTAGAAAGTTTTTGTGGAGTTTAAAAACTTGTAAAGATTGGTACAGGAAGACTGTTATTGGCTTTTATTTTGCAGAAGCTGATTTGCCTGAAGTCGGACGGATGTGATTTAAAAAACCTAGTCCCCGATACTGTAATAGAATCTAAAAAATAAAAAATTTAAAAAATCCCGGAAAGTTGCACCTCAGTTTTTGCGGCCCGTTTTTTTTAAAAGCCGAACTTATTTATTTTTGTTTACTATTTAAATTCTACTACAAAATCGGTGAGTACCTTTTTTAAACCATGTCGATCAGACTTCTTATTCCCTAAATACGGAGGCTTCTTGCAACCTACGCTATATGTAATATATTATATTTTACCCCTTAAATTAACTTTAAATTAATACCAACTTTATTAAATTTCAATCTTTTGAAATTTAAATTTAAAAATAAATAATGTTATATGAATTACATTATTTAAAAATAATTTTTTTTATATTATTAAGTACAAATACTTAACTTTATGTATGCCGAATGTATTACAAAACATGTATTACATGACATTCTATAATTTTGTTTCGTTTTTTTGGTTTCAATATTTTTCAGCGATTCAAGTTTTGAATACCAAAAAAAATTTAATTTTATCCATAATTTTTTTTGTTTCAAGTTAATACCAAAAAAATTTTATATCGTCATCCCTGGTTTAACAAATAGCGCACTCCTCCGCTAATAGGAACACTCCGGCTACTTGTTTTGAATTGGTTCTGGTTCGGTAAGCTCTTAAAAAGCGCATGTATTTCTTAATTTTTATTTCTAATTATTATTTCTTTATTAACTATAATGATGTGAATTATGTATGGTTAAGGTACATACTGAACAAAAACAGGAACAAATTAAAAATAAGTTTTACAATATTATATTTTTAAATAGCAATATATATACAATATTATAATATTTTTAAATACATCAGTGGTGTACCTACGTAATAAATCAGGTGATACGCAAATAACTTTGACTTCTAATATAAATAATATATAATAAGAATTTCCGCCTTCGTTGCCACGTCACACGCGAAAACAATGTGATGCACTGTAACCTCTGCTCTGCTTGACAGTGTCTGTGCTGTGAGTTGGCTACTTTACTCATCCTATACAAGTATGCACGAAAGTCATCGTGACATGAAAGAAACTGGATTATGTAAAAGTTGATCTTTTCATGCACGCGATCCAGCCATGACTCAAGTCGTGGAATCGATGTTGCTGTTCACCTACCGTTCTGATTAATGCTCCATAGTTCTTGCCATATATTCATTCTATATTCTATCTTCCCGCTTCTGTTGTTGCTTTCTTTTTATATATGCCTGTGACGCTCCTCTATATACCGCCGCATACGAAATTGTGCAATAGGAGTACGCACGCGTAGCGACGGGTTCTTCTACGCTGCACCATTGGTGAGTGTTTCCTACACTATTCCTTCATAAGAGCATCCACCCATATTTCTGCACCAATAACTAGGATGAATTACATCGCGAGCATTATTTAGCCGCCTTTTTATTGGTGTTGAGCTCCCGATATTTGTCATGAGCATAATCAATAGGTTTGTGACCACTGCTGCCTTATCTGAAACTTGTTTTATTTACTACAAGAAATTTAATCTTGTGTTCTGGGCTTCACGTAGATACCTTGCTGCCTTCTTTGTCTGATTTGTCCATTCGTCTACTAGTATCTGGATTAAAGTTGAAATTCTTTTCTTCGTTAATAGAACTATCTCCATTTTCTCAGTCACTAATTGAAAATCGTGTGTTCACGCAACTGTTTACTATTCTTATAACTTGTTGGTTCTTGATTATTTCTAAATCATCCACATAGTACACAAACATTGCATTTTTTGGCCCCTCCATTTCCAGAAAGCAGTTATAAGGCACGTTCCATTAATCCAGTCCTACAATAGAAGTTTTAATCATATCACCCCTATTTCGCTGAGTTGAATGCTATCTTTACGTCGAAGTTCGTCAGCACAACTATTCTCCTTCAAAAGTGGTTTCAACTTGCGCCATTTCTACGTTTCTCATTACCACCTAATCGCGTCTATTGTTGATCTTCTCTGTCTTAATTCGAACTGGTGCCTAACCGTGTAACTAATTCGCATCGCGAATGAATTTGAATTACTATTGAATGAATCCATCGTAAATGAATTTTAATTTTCAATGGCAACTTTTTTTCGAAGTTTAAAAATTATACGTTTTGAAATGTGAAAATCAGATGCTTTGAATTTTTAAAACAAAAGATTTCAAATAGTTTTATTCAAAGTAGTGGTTAGTAAATAAAAAAATTTTTATTAAAAAAGAAACAAATAGTTTATATAAAATTGCAAACAAAACTAAACAAAGGCACTACAACGAATGAATATTTCTGTCGTAGACTTTTGATAATTATTTTACATTACGCTGGAATTGAGAATTAATGTTACGAAACTTCGAAAAAAAACTCAGAAAAATTTTTTTTTTTGTAATTTAGAATTGCCCCTTCGTAGATTCTCTACGACTTAGCTCTACGATGGCATTTAGAATAGAGGTAAAAACGTATTCCAAACTGCACAGTTTCTGAATGGAAGAAAATACTATTATTAATTAAATAGCTTAATGGATTCCTAAAGAGTTTCTTTTTGTTTAGGTATGGTCAGATTATAAAAACCATTTAAAAGGGAAAATGCGTGAAAATAAAAAAAATGTAATTGGAACTGGTGGTGGTTTGTGGCTGACTGGTGGCTGGTAGAAGGCGTAGAAAATGTTGATTTTAATTTTTAGATTCCAAACCCAAATAATATTAAAGAAAAAAATTTACTTCGATTTCAAAAACCATAATCTTAACTATATATTTCAATGACCTTTTCTAGAATAATAATAATATATAAAAATGATAGGTTTTTAGTGTTACTAATACTATAATTAAGAAACAGTGTTAACCAAAATTCTCATTCTTAACATCCCCCTCGCTAAAAACCATTTTTAATTTTTGCAATATATAAATGATTTATTAAACAATTTATCAGCATGTTGATTGAACTTAATTTTTGTAAGTCCCTTTGTAAATATATAAGCTACTTGATCAAATGTCGATATATATTCTATTTTTAATTTTCTTTCAGATACCATGTTCTGAATAAATTTCAATTTAATGTCAATATGTTTGATTCGTTTCATTTTTCGAGGATCATTAAAAATTGATATGCACGACTGATTGTCCTCGAATACTATAGTTTGCTCCAATAAATCTATTTCCATTTCTTCTATTAATTTCTTTATAAATATTCCTTCTGTTACACATTCACATGAGCTAACAATTTCCGCTTCTGTTAATGACAAAGCAATACATTTTTGCTTTCGTGATGATCTGTTAATAATATTATTATTTAACATAAAACAATATCCACTTACACACTTTCGATCGTTTGTGTCTTGACCCCAGTCAGCATCAACGTAACCTCTTAGTGCTACATTATTTTCGTGTCTTATGTATAATATTTCAACATTACTAGTTTTCTTCAGATATTTTAAAATTCGAGTTAAATGTTGATACAATTGGTCTGTAGGTTTTTCTTGAAATCTACTGAAATAATTAAGTGTAAATGCTATATCTGGTCTACTACAAAGCATAAGAGACATCAAGCATCCCCCTAACTCTCTATATGGTTTTTCACAATTTTCTTGTTTTTCAACTGATATGTCAATTTTTGATTCAATGTATGTATCGATTCCATTACAATTTTCAAAATCAAATTTTCTTAATAACTTCTTTATATATTCTTCTTGTTTTATTTTTAAAATAGCCTTTTCTTTATTATAATCTATTTCAATTCCAAGAAAATTTGTCATTTTACCTTTATCTTTTAATTTAAATTTTTCTTTCAATTTTTATTTTAATTCTGAGCTTCTTGATGCTAAAATGATATCGTCTACATATAATAGTAAGAAAATGATTTCATTATTTTCTTTCTTTTTAAATAAACATTGATTAGCTTCCAAATTTTCAAAATTAATATCTGTCATAAAATTTTTAAAATCATCATTCCAACATTTTGCAGACTGTTTTAGGCCATACAACGATTTTAAAGTTTATAAACGCAACCATCTTCATTTTTATCCCGTATTAACTTGTATTTCTTTTTCCAGTATTAACTTGTATTTCTTCTGTAGGATAATTTGTAGTTTCTTCATTTCTTATTTGATTTGTATTTTCTTCATCTCTTATTTCATTTTCATTCTCTTCATTTTCGATTAATTTTTTGTATTCTGATTGTAACATTATTTCATCATCACTTTCATTTTTAATATTTAAATGGATCATCTAAGTAACAAAAATTTGGTAAAATTAAATCAATTGGTACATGATATGAAATTGAAAAATATAAAAACATCAGAAGTTTGTAAAGTATGTATATGGAAGCTAAGCAAACAAGACAACCGTTCGGCAATGAAAGAACACGAGCTAAACGACCTTTGCAACTAATACACACTGACATTTGTGATCCAATAAGTCCAGTAACATGGAATAACAAAAAATATTTTTTAACAATACTTGATGATTTCACTCATTTTTGTCAGGTATATTTATTAGAAAAGAAAAGTGAAGCTGCAGAAATTATTAAAATGTTTGTAAGGCAATCTGAAAATGAAAAGAATTGTAGAGTAAAATTAAAGTAAAAAAAAAAGACTTAAAACAAAAATGGCGACTAAGAATGAAATCGTTAAAATTGAAAAATTAAAAGATGCTGAGTCATATCCAATTTGCAAATTTCAATTGGATACGCATTTTGAAGTTAAAGATGCTGTAAACGTAAGTAATGGTAAGGATGTTTTTAATGCAGAAGCAGATGAAAAAGAAAGAAATTTGTAGTTGTTGAAAGACGCAAAAAAGCTCGACGCATGATTATTTCTACAATTGAAAATTCATTGATGGTGCATGTAATGTCCGAAAAAAATTCTTGTGATATGATGAAAAATTTAAAGGATATATTTGAAAAAGATAACGAGCATCAAAAGCGTAAACTACTCTCTGAATTTTATAATTTTAAGTTTGAAGAAAACCTAAATATAATATCAAATATTGGTAAAATTAAAAATATTACTTTTAGACTTAATCAATTGAATCAAGTTATAGATGACAAAATGATAATTACGAAAATTTTAACTATATTACCTTCTCGTTTTAAAAATTTTGTAACTGCTTGGGAATCAACAGAACAAACAAAGAAAACATTAAATAATTTAATTTCAAGATTGCAAATTGAAGAAAGTGGTACACTCGAAACCGAAAAAATTACAACGGCTTTTCTTTTAAAGGGAAAAAATGTTACAACTGCAATAGATTTGGATATTTGAAAAAAGACTGCAAAAATAAGAAAGATGAAGAAAATAAATGCAAAATTTGTAGTAAAACTAACAACAAGACTAGTGATTGTTTCTTTAAAAAACCAAATGAAGAAAATAAAAGAGTAAAAATTAAAAGATTAAAAAGAAGAAAAGAATTGTAAAGTAAAATAAAAATCTTATTATATTTCTAAATAAATTATTATTAGCGAAAAATTCAAATTAAGTATGTATTATATTTTTCATTTTCTTAAATTTTTCTGAGTATTTCCTTTTGTTTTACTATGTATTCAAAGAATTCCTCACAATTTAAGTGCTGATAATTAAATTTTAACAAAATTAAACCTTTAATTAACTGTATTGACAAACTTTTAGAATTTCTAAAAAAGCCTCGTCCGATGGACAAGATTAAAAAAATTTGGAAGAAACTGCACCTGAAGCGCTAATTGAAAGAGCAACAAATATCAGAAGTAAAACAAAATAGGAATATGCAACAAAATTGCTAATTGATATAACAAATATATTTCACGACAATGTCATACAACAATTTTCAAAAAATATTGAGGTTTCATGCGATAATTTAATATTATGTAAATATAATATTATACCTATATTTAAATTTTATACTTGTATTATTGATATATTTTTGTTTAGAATTTCGAAAACATTTGAATTCAAAATATCTCAATTTTTGTTTTTGTTACTTTAATTTTGACTATATGAATGAATAAAAAAAAAATGTATATACTCTGTATGACCTGTAAGCTCTTTTAGAGAAATGAATTAAATAAATAAATAAATAAAATAAATATCCAGATAATTAAGAAAAATTTATCAAGTAAAAAGTGATGAACTACATTTTAAAAAAGAGAATTGGAATTAAAAGATGGACACTCGAAGAGCTTAGAAAATATAATAAAAAGATATATATGCAAATGGCATTTCCAGATATTGAAAGAAAAATACTGGAGTTAGAAGTAGGAAAATAAATGGCCGTAATTAACAAGTATAATTGATGTGATTTTAATTCATAACATTATTGTGATAATGTTACTAATAAATTTTTATAATTAGTTTTAAGTTTTGTGTTCAAATGTTCAATACAAGTACAAATTAATTAAAAGTATATTGTGATAATATTAATAAATTTTTATAAATTGTTTTAAGTTTCGTCTTTAAAACAAGTACGAGTTACTTAAAAATGTCTTATGACAATTTCAAAATCTATTTTTTAATAGTTTTAAAGTTTTTGTTCTATGCAAGTACAAATAAATTAAAAGTATCTTGTAATAATATAAATCATAATTAATTTTTATTTTATCTTTTTCATAAATTTTTTTGTTTTATTCAATACATTCTTATAAAAATACATTACATTTTTAATAGAAATTTTTTTAGTTTTCTTTATAAATGATTTAACATCTTAATTAACCATTAAACTATTTTTAATAGAATTGATAATTCTTTCAGCTTCAGTCCTTAATCAAACATTGTCCGATGTTTCAATTCTAAAAGATGAATCGTCACCATAATCTTCTGCAACATGCATCAATGGTATTTTAAAATCGATACAAATCTATACTATATATATACATTATTCCTTAATTTAGAATGGGTTTCATTAAATCTTGCTTCAGGACTTCCATCTGGTGCTGTTTGGTATGACGTTAACAACCAAGGTTCTAAAGGGTACCCAGATTCGTTTTATATATATTGCTAAATGAATATATTGCTAATTGAAACATCAGAATTTTCATTTGTGTTTTGTGAAGTATTTTGTATTGGGAGTATTTTATTCATTTTGACATCCAAAATTTCGAATATTTTCTACCCCTTCTACAGCAACGTTCAAATTTAATAAATCAATTACAGCCTCTTCCAGAAGTGTATATGATTTAAACTTATTTAAACGACAACTAGTTCCAAGTATATTTTTTTATTTTTATTTTCACGCATTTTCCCTTTTAAAGGGTGACCATACCTAGAAGAAAAGAAGCTATTTAGGAATCCATTAAGCTATTTAATAATAGTATTTTTTTCCATTCAGGAACTGTGCGATTTGGAATACTTTCTGAGTTAAGCTCTGCGGCCAAGGTTTCCCACAACCAATTTGCTGCATCTGAGCATTTCGTAGATATCTTTCTTTCGCTAAATTTGGATGTGCAGTCATAAAATTTTCCATTGTCTGGAACAAAATAAAAAAAATATTCGAAAGTAGCATTATACAGTATCAACATTTTACTCTCGCATTCGCAACCCTGTGATTTTCTATTTTTGGCAAATTTTTGAATGCGATTTTCGTTTAGCGAAAATAGCACTACGCAGTAAGGGCCCTGGTTGTGTACCAGCCCATCAGCCCCTTGAAATGCAACTTTGAATTTCGTTAGTTTTCGAACTGGCTTCCGCTGAATATAACATGCAAAGTGTTCTGAATGATGAAGCTAAAAGTTATCCGCCTTTTGTTTTAGTTAAACCGGCCGGGCCTTTATATCTATTACTACTTTTAATCACGTTTAGCAATAATGTTTAGCATTATGTCCGAGTAGGCTGCAGTTGCTGCTTTGATAGTTTTTGTTCGGATTCCATAAGGGCCAGGGGCTTTCGTGTTCTTCATTGATCTTGCTGTATGTTTGAAGTCTTTTAACCGGTCTCTCCTCTTTAAGCTCCGCGCGTTCCCTCTCTTTTCTTATTGGATGTGTAGGAAAAAGTGCATTTATAATGTTTTCCATTACTTCTGTTCAATGTGATTTACTTGTACTGATGCTTTGATCTTTTTCAATACTATTTTGTATCCTATTCCCTTATGATCATTCATTTACTTTTCCATTTGCGGACTTTACTCTTCTTGGTGGTGAATCGAAAGATTTTCCTAGCTGTTTTGTATTCAACAGCTTCTTGTCGCTATTTCATTATCATTTACATTTTATACTTTTCTTCTATATATATTATACATTTTTTTCTTCGCTCTGCTATTTCATTATTCAATCAGTTCGCCTGGGCGGTTGCTGTGTCTCTTCTATTTATTACACGTCATAAATTCTCATTTTTGAAATTTTTTGCAGTAATTTTGTGCCGTTTAGCTTTGTGTGAAAAAGCAGCTTATGGTTACCACCCTATAGCTTGCAATTCAGACAAAGCCATTCTCGCTGCCAGAGTCCTCGATTTGTTAACTACCCATATTGCTGCGGTATTTGTTTTACTCGCAAACCAACTTGTAATATTCTTGTTTTTGTACTCTTCACTTATAATTCGTACGTCGGTATCCTTTTCTTGAACGTTCTGGCCGCCTACCATGTAACGCTACTTTTAAAAAACGATTTTCGGATAACTACGCAAGTTTTACACTATGAAAATCGAATCTCGCAAGATTGCGAATGTAAAAATCAAATTACAGTACTATGTAATGCTACTTTCGCATCCCTTTCGCATATTTTTTGACATTTATCAATTTGAAAACTACTTTTCCAACGGATCGGATGAGTTCAAACGAATTTATTTTTTATTTAATTAAAGAAACTTCTAATATATAAATGTTTCAATTTATTTTTTTTGTTTTGGAATTAAAATAAATATTTAAGGTCGAAGCAAATTACAACACCATGCAAATTTGGTATCATGGTGGATTTTATGTGTGACCACCCAAATTTGGCTGTAGGATTAATGTGCTTTGCTTTATCTGAAGCTTTTTATGAATCTAGATAAAATATTTATAATGTATTTTTATTAAATTTGAAACACTACTTACTTTTTGGTGGGCATATCTAAAATATTAGATTTATCCCGAAGAATTTTTCACTCAATTGCAATATTAGAAATATTACTTTCCTCTTCACTGTCATCCGTAAAATATAGTGCTACGCAATGAATTATAATAAGTAAATTTTGAATTATTTTATAGAAGTAGGTATATTAAAATTAATATTAAAATAATAAATGTATACAAAATATTTAAACTTGCCTTTGCCTTTGATTCAATAAGAAATCAAAAACTTAATCAAAAAAGTCACTTATATAGATTTTTTGTTAAAAATATTGTGAATAATAGTCTATATAGTTTTTATTAAAATCGTCACTTATATAATCCAAAATTTACTTTAAAACCTTAGAATATAAAGTATAAGGAAAAGTAAATCCAAAAAAAAGTAAGGGAAATTCTCATACAATAACAAAACACTACTACATCGAAAATATTGAGTGTCGTTTCTACGAATTTTTCAAAAGAGCATTGCTGACTGAATATATTTTTTAAATTTCAGGAGCAGCACTTTTAATATTTTAAAAACACAATTTTCATTCTTATTCGAACTGAAATATAAAAATAATATCATATTATTTATGTTTTGTATTTTTTTATGTTAAATTATATTTACGTTAAATTATATGTTAAATTAAAACAATTCTAGATAACTTATTTGGGATAGAATTATTAAACTAATAATGACAACTTATTCCAAAAGGAATCTTCCTAACGTTCATACAAACTGAAATAAAAACTGGTACATGTGTAGTCTTTATTTTAGATTTAATTCCACTCCCAAAATCAACAAAACCGTAACAATCATTCCCAAATCAGTCAATATGTTGCCGTATATAGACTTTATTAAATACTACGTTTAAAAAAGCTTAAAACCACATTTTTTTATGGACTGGTTATCAATTACTGAGATAAAAAATTTAGATTCAAAGCAAATTTTAGTAGTTTAGAAGAATAGTTTTTGGACAGTAATTTATTATTTTTTAATATTTGACCATCTAAAATTAATTTACTGGGTCCTGAAATTTCTTCTAACATAGAAAATACTTAATCTGAAATTAAATTTTTATTTTTTAATTATTTAACAATATCTGGAAAACTTAAATTTTTTATTTTTTCTTCTATTATTCTGTTTTAAGGTTTTAATTTTCCTATCCTCCTTTTTAATTCTTTCTTTCAAAAGCCGTAATATTTTTTTCTTTCTCGGTTTTTAGACTACAAAGAATGTATTAAATGTTATGAATAATTTTCGTTTTAAGGAAATTCTCGGGTTTTCGTTATTGTTAATTTTATGATTATATGAACTAACAGTTAAAGGAATCGGCAACTCTACCTAGAAAAGCTAATTTAATATATTATGATATGCAAACAATTTTATATTAATATTTATTTATTTTATAATTTTTATAATATGAAAATCCATGTTATGCGATTTAATTAAAAGCAAACTGGAAAACGACACGCCAATTTTATCAAAAGCAAGCTGGTTACGTCAGCAAGGTGTTAATTGCAAAACATTTGACTGTATATATACGTTTATCACCTGACTCATTGATAGCCAATTGTAACCGGTTCTAGTCCATTTAAATCTTATTGCATATTGCTAACATCCACTTTGATTTAAGCCCTTCATTTTTGGGAAATCGTTAAATCAAAAGAATGAACTTTTAAATTTTTGCTGGGAATTATAAATTTATATATTAAAAAAAAAATTTAATTAAATATTTAAAAAATCAAAGTATGAACAAAGTTTACATTTTTATAATAATAGCTCACGTCACTCATACAAACATTTTTTCATCATGGATTTTGTCAAAATTGCAATTTTTTTTGCATATAAAATAGCATGAATCATAATAAAAAAATTATAAACTTAATAATACAATGTGTAAAACCTAAATAATTTACATTTAAGTTTTACACATTGTATTGTACAATTCTACATATTGTATTATAAATTTTATAATTTTTTTATTGTGATTTACACTTACCTGTGAAACGATAATCCTATTTTTCGATTTTTCTAGCATTTAAATTGTAAACTTGTAAACAAAACTAAACAAAACAGACGAAATAATTATGTCGTCATGCAAATTTAAATTGTTTTTGAAAATAACAGGCACATTTTGGCAATTAAAGGTAATTGATAGTACTTCACTAATTTTTATATACGTATACAGAATTTTCTATTCCTTATACTCTATGTACTAAGATAAAAATATAGATTTATGCTATGCGAATTTTTTACATGGTAAGTACCCGTATTAAAAGGTCTGCTACTCTGCTTATGTGTAAATTATCTTAAAGCTGATAATTTGTTTCGCCTTGTTTCCTCTTTCGGCGCTCTTCTAAATAATCCCTGAACCAGAAACGTGATCCGTTTTCTCCGACAGGTTTAATTCATGTGGTCCATCTGTCCGTATTTGTAGCTCAAATTTGTACGATCTCTTTCGTTGCAGTTTCTTCTGAAAGCTTACACATTTGAAACATCGCACCATCTCTGTTCTACGTCTTATTCTTCATCTAATCCATCCTATCTTTACTTTCACTGTTTTAAAATATCTCGTTGGCATCTTTTCTTTCCCGTTTCCACTATTTTTAGTTTAGCAAGTTTCTGTTCTCCCTCGTTCAGTAGCGTAGAATTTATCCAGCTTTCACAGCTTTCTTGAGTTTGCAATTTGAGATCAAGTATCTCTAACGTTATGTTATTTATTAGATCTTCTACTTTTGCTGCCGTTCGTAGAATTTTTTCAGCTCCTTAGTAATTTCTACTTGTCGTATGCTGCACTTCCCATTTCTAGCAGCACATCTTCTCTATGTGTTCTTTGTATCCCGCACATCTTCTCTATGTGTTCTTCGTATTGAATCGATTCTTACAATTGTATCAGTTGAATCAGAGTTTACTTTGCTTTTAATTTCCTTGATGATCTCCACATAGATACGTTTTACTTTCGTTGGGTTTAATTAATTTCCTCTGCTCATCTCCTTTTCTCCTACTCGCCGTTATTTATCTTTTTTTGTTTGTCCACTTATTGGTTGATCTTTCTTTCTGCGACTGTGATTCTCCTGTTTCAGGTTTAAACCTCGAGAGCATTGAATTCTTCTGAACCAGTGTTGACACGGTTCCTTCTTCCCTTCCTCTTTTGTATACAAGAATTTGGTTTTGCGAATTTCGTTTTCAGCTGCTACCTCAAGTAGAAGAATATAAATATTTTTATTTTTAGTATTTTATATTTAAAAGATGATTTTTAAATTAGTATTTAATGTTGTCTATAATTGTATAGCAAAATTAAGTTTTTCATATTTCTTTTGTTGTAAAATTTGGTTTACAATTGAAATATTACTTAATTCACAAAATAAATATAGAAATATAACCAAATTAAAAAAAAAAACTTACACTATTATAAATATTCGAAATATATTCGCTTTTCCGAAAAACTCAGGCCAAAAGGCCGATGAAAGAAAATTTTAAAAATAGGAGGAAAACTTCCCGTTGCAGCTTGTTAGGAAAAGTAATTCGTAAACAAATGACTCAAACAAGCGAAAAAGACTAGCTAATATTGACGAAAAAGCCAGCTGAAAAAATATGTATGAATGTGAATAGATAGGTAGGCACTTGGGCCAGACAGGTCAGTATGTCAAGGTCACCCGCAAGTAGGTCAAACCGTAATTAGGTCAAATAAAAAGTAGGTTAATGTCATAAAAGTAAGTCAGACAGGAGGCGGCCGCCGCCTGACCTACTTTTTTTTTTCGTTTTTTAAATTTTATTCATGTATAATTGGCTTAAGTAACAGGCGCATATGAAAATAAAATGCTTTATAAAATTTAAAGAGAAAAATGAAAATAGAACAAAGTAAGTGTAAATACGTCTCTTTAAAATTTTGCAACTATTTTTAAAAATTAAAAGAAAAAGTACAAACTGGTTATTTAAATCTTACATAAAGATTCAACCTTGACAAAATTGATGCAATTTTGAGATAAATTTATTTTTTCTTGTTTTTTTTTTTCTATGAAGTATTTAAAGAAGAGGAGAGAAAACATTATTAGTATCACCGTATAAGATTTTATTGTTATGTAAGAATGTTGAAAAACATAAAGGAATAAAAATTAATTCAAAATAAGTTACGAGTAATTGCTTTTGGTGCCTATAGTGGTACATAATAGTATAAAAATAAAAAGAAAATAAAACAGATTTGTTTATATATTTGAAATATGTTTTTCAAGAGGTAGAGGAAAAGGATACAACAATTTTGAAATTTTGAAGAAGAATGTAATAAAAGAAGAGGCATAATTTCAATTAAAAACAAAGATAATCTATGCTTACCACGTGCATTAGTTGTTGCTGTCTAATTCATAGAAAAATCTATTGACTACTGTAAAATGCAAAAAGATGTAGGTCAACTTCAACTGAAAGCAGCGTTACAACTAATTAGAAATTCAAATGTAAGCATCCCAGCAAAAGGAGCTAGTGTCAGTGAGCTCAAAAATTTCAACTGTACCTCTCTAAATATTAAATTGTAGTTTTTGACTTCAGAGGAAAAGGAAAATCATTTATTTTTCAAGGTGAAGATAAGGAAAAAATATTGAATTTCATATACGATGATTGTCACTTCAATGTAATTACATCATTAACAGCAGCATTAAGTTGTGATTACTTTTGCTAAACATGTAATGTTCCGTATAACAATAGATTGTCTCACAAATGTAAATAGTCGTGTTTCTTTTGTAAATCATTTCCAGCATGTGACGTAAATTTTCCAAATATTAAATGTAATGTATGCAATCGAAGTTTTAAAGGTCAAACTTGTTTTGATAATCATAAAGCAACATCATCTACAAATAAAAATGATTGTACTCTTATAAATTCCTGTACAAAATGCTTTAAATTATACAGGGTCGATGTAAATCTTTTATCTTCTGCTATGGACATTTGTATAAAAACTGTAATACAAATGTAGCTTCAGATCACCAATGCTTTATTACACCATGTAAAGAATTAGCTGAACTTAAGAATACATTATATATTTCCTACGATCTCGAAACACCTCAAAATGATATCATCGGGGAGAAACTTCATGAAGGTGTTGATATAATTGAACATCAGCCTGATTTATGTATTTTTGAACAACGTTGCACGCATTGTATATTTTCTAATGTTGAAAGATGCAATTTTTGTGGACTTCGACAACATGTGTTGAAACAAAATACAATACAAATGTTTTTAGAATATATACTCAACCAAAGAAAAATATTTGATAAAGTCGTAGTTATTGCACATAATGGACAAGCATTTGATAATCAGTTTTTATTAAACTATATCTTAGAGAAAACCATCATCAAACCAAAACTAATTATGAGAGAACAAAGATAATTTTAATGCTGTTAGATAACATGAAATTTATTGATTCATTAAACTATTTTCTAATGCCGTTATCTAGTTTACCGAAAGCGTTTGATTTAGACATAAAACACGATATGAGACTACATTATTTAAAACCAATAAATTACGCTCTTTAGGTTATCAAGTAATTGAAAAGTGGGAGTGAGAATTTCGAAACGAAATGAGATCAAAAGAATACATAGAATTTTTCTCAAAATTGGAGAACGAAAGTTTGATACAACTAAATCTGCACCTGGTGAGAAAATAATGTATATAGATTTTTTTTTTTTTACATAATAATATAATGTATAGCTTGGTTTTGGGGAAAAGGATGAGAGAAGGATTATTTGGGAAATTGAATATAGAATAATTGGGATTATGGACGATGAAAGGAAAAATTTGGATAGTTATTGTGAAGAAGGATGTTAGTGTTCTTCATGAATTTCGATATATCGTACGCAAATGAATTACCAACTTTTGGAAACACATGTGCGGGCATAAGGTTCCATAAACCCGACGTGCGCATGACAAACGAACTTCCGAATACTGTATTGCGCCATCTTGCCAGTTCGACAGTGCATGGGTGGGCATCTATTGCACTCCTCGTTTCACGTTGGAAAACTTTGTGTGGAGGCATCAATTGTTTTATTTCTTTAGAACAGGTGTTCACCCCTACAAGGTATCTATAAGAGGGTCAATGACCAGTACATGGCAAATTGGAGTGAGCGTTGAGGTAAATCATTAGTTAGCCCACTGATAGTGAAGTTTCTTGCTGTTCTATTAATTTGATGATTAATACCACAGCGGCTATAAAATTTTGGATAAGTTTGCGTTTCAACTTTAGGTTGAATAAGAATTTTTGCCTGTTGATAACTCTCTTGCACCTGTTTCGAACCACTATATAGTTTACCCTGAGAGCCTCCGACCTATTGCTTCGTTACAGTTTAAAAGCCTTCTCCTTTTAAAAAATGGCTTCACTGCAAATGCGATTGAACCAAGATTTGGACTCCCGTTTAGTAGTTCTGATGGAGTGAGGAATAAATAACCTCATTCCAAGTAAAATTGTTTCACAAATCGCATTTGCAGCAAAGTCGAGATTCTTATCGCGGAAGCACAATGAGCAATCAAAGGATCTGAAAAAGCTGTTAAGACCACCCCAGTTCGCATGGCTGTAGCACCATACTAATTTTCTGGGAGGAGTCCTTTGATTGGTAATTGGGGCTACCCGGAAACTTGTTTTAACCAAAAAATGGTTGGAGCCACCCAGGGACAACCAACTAAAACCACATATTTTCAGGGTGTGTGGTCAGGAACAGATCCAAGAGGTAGTTTTCTTGATCAGCACGGTCCGGGATCCTAGTGGGATTTTAGACAAGTTGAGAAAGATGGAAAAGAGATGAGAATAGTTTAACTTGTTTCCCAATTGAGTTTTGCCTCAGAGAAGTGTTACTAGAAAAGTGAAGCCAGTCTCTGTTATGAATATTGAAATCACCCCCGCCAGAACAATTTCAATTTTTGGAGATGAATCCAAAATTTCATTGATCTGGTTTGAGAGATTTTCAATTTTCAACAGTTTCCTCTTCACTTGAGTTGCGTGATCCGTAGTATAAGAAACAGAAATGTATGACTTGCTTTCTAACAAAGATTTTTACCCAAACATAGGGGAAGGTTGGGCTAGAACATTTGAATTTATTAAGAGTGTTGAAAGCTCTGTCATTTTTAATATAGATGGCGATACCTCTTTTAGACACGAAATGTGAAACGAGTGTGTAGCCAGTAATATTAAAATTACCAACTCAAAATGCGAAAAAACTGTTTGCAAAGTCAAAGGTATTCGTTTAAATTATAACGCTTCACAAGAAATAAATTTTGGCTCTATGAAACAATTAGTTAAAAAATTAAACAATTTTCAACAAATAAATAAAACATTTCCTAGTATTCTTCGAACATACGATCACAGAGTCATTACTGTTCCTGAAAGAAACACATATCGAATAAATTCCAGAAAACGAGTTTTTGTAGATGATTATACTTTAGTTGCCTATGGCTTCAAAAAGAAAAAAATTTAAAAATTATTGTTAATATATTGTAAAAATTTTGTATTAAACTATTAAATTACAATATTGAAAAAAAACAAAATCTTTTAATTTTACGTTTTTAATTTTCAGAATATAGTCGAACATTTATTTACATAATATATATATATATATATATATAGACGTAGATTTCGAAGACGAAAAATATCTCAAAGAAGGTTAAATGATACATGGGAAATTGATCTTATAGATATCTGTCGGCCTATCAAAAAGTGAATAATGGATACAAGTTCTTCTTAACTGTTATCGATATATTTTCAAAATATGCATATGCCGAAAAAGTTAAATCAAAGGCAGCAGATGACGTAGTTAAAAGTATGGAAAATATTTTTAAAAGGAAGCGGAAGTCTCGAAAAAATATTCATTCTGATCAGGCAAAAGAATTTTTTAACAAAAAATTCCAAAATTTAATGAAAAGCTATAAAATAAATCACTATCAAACTTATTCAGAAAAGAAGGCTAGTGTTTATGAAAGGTTTAACAGAACATTAAAATCAATTATGTGGAAACAGTTTAGTTTATAAGGAGATTTTAAATGGATAGAACTTGCACCAAAACTAATTGAAAAATATTATAAGACAAAACACAGTACAATTAAGTTCAACTTTTAAGTTCGTCCAACTTACAATTACCCAAAATTATTTAATAAGGGAAAATTTAATGTTGGTGATTTTGTTAAAAATGCAAGGACTAAAGGTACTTTTCAAAAAGTATATGAACCTAACTATTCAACTGAAGTTTTTAAAATAGCTTTCAAAAACAAGACAGACCCGATTACATATAGTTTAAAATATTATTAGCGTGATCGTTATAAACTTATTGATAAGTATCACAGGTTTATTATCGTTTCACTAAAAACAAAAATTTTTATTATTATAAACTTCTGATACGTTGATTTTTTTCAAGTCGGCAGCATTCATAAAATAATTAATGAAACCGACAGCATTCGGTAAATTGTAATGACTATGGTACTTGACAGATGCCTTTACATTTTTATAAGTTATGTAAACGTCAATATTGAAGGTTGAAATACTTATATTTATGGAAGAAATTTGTTTAAAAAGATAAAAAAAAAATAAGTTTTTATTAAAAAGGAGCTCTTTAGTTTTTTATTTTTCCGGAGAAGAAGAAAGGAATATATTAATAAAAGACATATACGGGATGATACAAATCCATTAGAATTACCTGATAACATGTAAATTCCACTAAATATTTTCTAATTTTTGTTTATATAAAATATTATTAACTTTAGTGTTTTTAGCTTTACACGATATTTTAGAGTTTTAAAAGTATTTACTTAATGTAATTGAAACTGATAACGGAGCTATATATCGGTCATCATTTGTAAAGCCAAACAATTATAATGTGGGAGTCGCACAATCCACATTTTCTGTAATATTAAAAGTAGTAAATATTTTGGAAAACCGTCTTTGTAGAGAGATCTAATAAAATTTTCAGGAAGAGAAGAATACATTTTTCATGAAAAAATGGAAATAAAATAATAAAATATATTTCTAATAATATTTATCGAAATTTTCGTTTACCGGGTGTAATTGGTTGCATAGATGGAACTCACATTAAGATCTGTTCCCCATCCAAAGATGAAAAGCATTTATACTATAACAGGAAAGGGTTTTATAGTTTAAATGCCATGTTGGTAAGTTTATTACATTTTAATAATTACGTGTTTGTTAAAATTCATCATTTCTTTAGATATGCGATCATAAAATGAGAATTACTTACGTGAATGCTAAACATCCGGGGGCAAGCCACGATTCTTTCATCAGTAGCTCTTTAGTTCGGCGTTTAGAAGAGAATTATGAAAATGGCAATATTGAAACTTGGCTTCTAGGTAAATATTTGCATTACAATTTTATTTGTAGGTGATTCAGGCTATTCTTTAAGCCATATCTCCTCACACCCTATAGTAGTGAGCAAAATATTTTCAACGATGTCCATAGCAAAGCAAGAAATATTATAGAAAGGACAATAGGAGTCCTGAAGAATAGGTTTAGATGCATATTAGGTGAGCGACAGTTGCATTATAAACATAAAAAGCGTGTGCAAATTATAACTGTTTGCTATGCACTGCACAATCTTTGCATCAACTATCGTGTTGCGGACATGAATGTTTCAGATGAACTTCCAAATGTAAGTTAGTTGTTTTATTTTTAACAATTAAAAGTATAATTATTAATAATTGTAGGCTACTGAAATAAATTTTGAAGTCGATCCTAACACCAACTCAACTGCTGCTTCTACAATAAGAAATAGGATTTTGAATTCTTTACAACAATAACTTAACAAAAAAGAAACCATTTAACTTTAGCAAATTTTATTTGAATTTTAGAAATTATAATACTTAATAAATGTTATTTTTAAAATTAAATTGACTTATTCTTTTCTTTTTGCTTTTGCTTCCTTAATATTTAAAAAGTAAATAAAATATATGAGAATATTTGGTTTAAAACATTAAAAAAACTTAAAATTTAAATAGATTTTTTCATATGTTGACTTATTTTGAAAATAAAATTAAATAACATTCATTATGACAGTCTTCTGCTTTCTTACTTTTAAAAAGTATATAAAATATATGAGAACATTTGGTTTAAAACATTAAAAAACTTAAAATTTGGCTTTTTCATAAGTTAAGACTTATTATGAGAACATTTGGTAATAAAAAAAATGAAGTAGTATCTAAAATAAAAACATGAATATGCGAAAAATTATTGATTATCAGCATGGTTATAATGCATACTGCTTTTAAGTTGCAACTCTTCGGCTCTTATTTTTAGTTCCTCCTTTTTTGTTTTTCAGCGAGGTGTTTTAATTTTTGTTGTAAATATTGTTCATATTGCTGAAATTTTTTATTTTTTAATTCATGTTTTTCTTTTATACCTAGCGCTTTCACTTGTATTTTTGTCAATATTCTGCAGACTTTCACCTATGTTTCTAAGTATAGTGGTCTGCTCCTCCAGCAACAAAACTGATTATTTGTTTTTTCTTTTTTATTCGATGTAGATGCTTTTTGGTTTTCCTTATTTGCATCTACAGAGCTCTGAAATTCTACTTGGTTTTGCGTCGTGTTTAATTCATTCGTTTCACATTCAATGATGTTAAATACAAATTCTGTAGCCGTTGGATTCACTGCTTTTTCAAAGTTGAGTAAAGCCACAACAGTATTTTCCAAATTTGAGAAATAAAATAGTTTATATCCTCCCCCAACTGTTGCCTTGACCACTGTTTTGTTATGAAGCATTTTTTTTTTAATTGGCTTTCATATAAATAGATTAGATAATAGATTGATATGTAATATAAAACTACTCTTTACAAACCTTGAGCCATCCTAAATGTAAAGTTTATATTTTGAAATTAACTCTTTTATATGAAAATTAATTTTTTAAAGTCAAAAATAAAATTATTCTTTTATATTAAAATTAATTTTTTAAAGTGTCCCGCTAAATATAAAAAATTACCTAAAAAAAGTACTTTATTAACAACCTTTTAAAATAAATTTTAATAAATTTTGTATAACTTACCTTTTATCTACAATTATTTTAAAAATTTGTTATTTTATACATACATTAAAAAAATTGGAATATATTTTTTATTACTATTATCTACAATTATTTATAAAAATTTTTTATTTAATACAAATTCCAAATATCTAAAATATAAAAAATTATCTAAAAAAATCTTGTACAACCTTTTTTATTTTCATTTACAAACACTTTTCAAAAATTAAAGAATTCCACACCGGCAGCACCTTTCAAAAATGCATGAGTGTTGGAAAGTCATACAGCCATTTGATAGATTTATATTAGAATTTTACGTAAAAAGTCGTAAATTTTAAACTTAAGAACGGCAAAAATAAATCAAATAAAAAAAAAAAGGATATCCATCGAACAAGAAAAGGTGAAGGAATTTAAAAAAAAAAAAAAAAAAATTAAGGATCAGACCATTACAGAGGATTTTACAGGCATTAGAAGTTGACCCACCTAAAAGTAACTCTGCCCAAATTTTTTTTTCTTTTATATATTTTATATTTAATTTAAAATCTTTAACTTACTTTTTCTCCATTTCAAAAACACTTACTTAAAAATCTTAAAAAACACTTAATTTTTACTTTAGCGTCTATTCAGTATCACAAAACTTTTTTTTTGTGAAGAACCTGTACTTAAATTTTGACAGTATTCGAAAAAAAATTCTAACGTAAACTACTATTTTCGACAACTGTTACATTTAAGTTCATAACGATACCGAATTGTAAAAAAGTGGTACGAATCATTTTTTATAATTATAGTTTATTATAATTTGGGTGTATAAAAATAAATTAGTTCATGGTGGCTTCTATGAAGAGCAACTAACTAGTTGCAAACACCCTTATTATTAAAAAAATTAATAATAAACAATTTGCTGTACAACTTTTTGTTTTTAACTAGTTTTCTTAAGGATGTGGATTTCTAAACAATGATAATACAATTATTTAGAAGAAAAATTTAGTATAAATAAAGTTAGTATAAATTGATTATTTAATTGAAAAAATATTTAAAACGAAAAGGCAATAAAGTTTATGTGAAATATTTAGGCTTTGGTAATAGTCATAATCAATGGATAAGTAAATATGATATTCTTTCATGAAAAGTATAATTAGAATTTATTTAAAAGATTTTTCTTAACTTTAGAACACTGTTAAATGCAGCAATGTTGCAAAAAATGCTATTTAAAAAAATTAATTTTATTATTATTAATTACATTAATAAACAACTTAACAATTTATTACAGTAATAAACAACTTGCTGTACAACTTTTTGTTTTTAACTTTTAGTTTTTACTTTTAACTTTTACAACTTTTTGTTTTTAAATTTAGTTTTCTTAAGGATTTTGATTTCTAAACAATGATAATACAATTATTTAGAAGAAAAATTTAGTAGAAATAAAGTTGGATTTTTCTTAAGATATATCAATTCAAAAAAAGAGCTCAACATAATAATACAACAACAGATCAAAATCGAATGAACAGCAGAAATTTTCGCCTACGCTCAAAAAATAGAACCCACACGGGAGCTGGCCCCAATTAAACGAAAAAGAATACGAACTCAGCAAGAATCGCAAACACATCAACAACAGCATTATCATTATCATCAACAAGAACAACCACAACAGCAACAACATCAACAATTTCAACAACAACAAGAAATCTTTCTTCTTCAAGAAGAAGAACCACCAGCTAAAAAATGCTTCAAATAAGCTTTTAATAACAAAAATGTTGAAACTAGAAAGAGTTTCTTAAAAACAAAAGATATGGAGCAAGATGCTCTATATCACATAATAAATGTAAAACTAATCAAGACCATTTATGGTCTTAAGTGGGTCTTTGAGATCCGCAATTTAATTATTTTTGTACCTAAAAATTATACTGATATTTTTGAGAATTCTGATTTTATTAAAGAAATAAAAGAAGAACATTTTGTATATAAAGATAAAAATTTAAATTTAAGTATTATATATATATATATAGTCTTTTGGTAAAATTTATGTAAATTACCAAAAAATTATGTAAATTGGTTTGTAGTTATTATTATTCATAAATAAATATAAAATTTAAAAAAAGGTATACATTTCTTTTATTTAGTTGCTTTATTTTTCAGATTCAGGTTTATATTTACCTAAATAATTACAAAATTGATTTATTTAATATTTTTTTGGTAAAAACGAAGGTATTTACGAAATTTGATTATAGAACATTAAATTTTTAAACCGGAATAAAAATTTCTACTTGCAACCTTGTAATATTCTTTTCAAGATCTATACATTTCTTTTACTATTTTAAATCTTGACATGATTTTTACATCATCTAGCTAGTT
This sequence comes from Poecilobothrus nobilitatus, assembly GCA_947095535.1. Taxonomy (NCBI): domain Eukaryota; kingdom Metazoa; phylum Arthropoda; class Insecta; order Diptera; family Dolichopodidae; genus Poecilobothrus; species Poecilobothrus nobilitatus. Next base: position 182,036,564 of record OX352772.1, read on the forward strand.
TTTAAAACCCAATATTGCATTTCTTTATTTATATACTGTGAAAACTTGAAGTTCGGCTGGGTGCTACAGTATATAACGCGTTTCAATTTTATGGGTAAATCACTTTTAATTCAATTTCGGCAAAATATTTTACAAAAAAATGGAACCTGATCCAACATTTCCATTTACTGAGGAAACTGCAATAATCAGTATTCAAAATGAGGTTCAAGTTAATGAAATCACATATACTGTAAATGACGAGGTATTAATGGAAACTGAAGAATTCATACCACCGTTTCAAACCTTAATTGAAGATATAGTGGAGCAACAAATTTGGGGAAATCAATAACCAAGAAGGAGATCCTGACTATTTTGCAGAACTTTTTAGAAATAATTTATAGCCTAAAACAATATATAAGAATATTTGTGTAAATGTATATGTATCTACTATATATTAGTAATTCATAATAAAAAACAAATAAAATAAAATTTAAAAATTTTTTCATTTATTGTTGTTCTTGTTTAAAATATTAGAAATTTTATTTTCTAGTTGTACAGGTATTTCAAAAAACAATCTAGAATAATTGCATTGAAAGCTACAACGTTGTATTGGAATATATAATTTATCAATATTTTTTTTATAATTTTATCCAACTCATTGAGTTCAACGACTGCAGTTTAATTCATTTTCTCATAAATCTCGGGTTTTAGAATTATCATTTTGTTAAATGTTGTATTATTCATTTTATAAAATTTCCGATTATCTCTGATAGTACTGCACCAAGAAGTGTAAGTAAAAATCCACCACGTTGAATAATTTTTCTTTTGCTATTTATAGTTTTTTTACGGCAAATGTGTGATCTTAATTCCTTTTTATACTTTCGTAATTGTGTTGTAGCGTTTTTATTCAGATTACAATTACCTCTTAAAATATTTAATGCTATTTCACAAATTGTTTTAATTACTTCAGGGTCACAGTGTTTTATAATTACTTTCTGCAATTTTGGTTTAGAGGTTTTTAATAGGTGCAATATATGACAATTGGTCTTCAAATTTTCATATTCTTCCCCAAATTGTTCTACTTGATGTCTCGTACAATAACACAAACCTTTTCCAAATATATCACTTCTTAATCGAAATACGTCATTAACGTCTTGAGTAAGATCTATTAATATATAGCCATATGGGACTGACGTCACATCATTATATACTTTTTCAAATGCTTTAATTTGATTGGGATATTTGACGTAAAATAGTTTAAATTTTTAATGAATGGTGTTTTTATAGCTTTTTGTTTTCTTATGCCAGAACCATACATTTCATTCAGTTTTCGTACGGCGCCACGTCGTACATTTTTAACAATCTCTTTACTTGCACAACTTCTTTTACATTTGCACCAGGTGCAATATCAGATAAAGCATTGATAGCAAAGTTAATAAACTCCTTTTTCAAAATATCAGCGCCTGAAGTAAATAATGGTTTCAAATATCTAAAAAGTCCTCAAAAAAAGCTTCCCAATCCAGGAGCTCTTTGAAAAGATATGGTTGATTGTAATAAAGGACCGATAACATCAAGTTCTCACCAGATTGAGTTAAATAGTACTTATAGTATACTCTCTCCATTATGAATAAAAATAAAATAATATATAATTTTGTAAAATCGCTTTTATTTATACTTTTTTAAAATGTAATACAATTTTTGTTGCAATTGAACTATTGGAAAAGTTTATATTTATCACATAAAAGTAATGAAATGTTATTAAATGATTTCTCCACATTGCAATATTGAATATTACTAAATTCTTTTACAGTATCAGTTAACAAATCTTAAGCACCTTACATTTTTATAACTTATTTTTTGCGGTTCAGTTATAACTGTGTATACAAAAAACATATCTGGTTTAAAAAATTTGAAAGCTTCTATTAAACGTGATTTATATTTTTTAAAATCTGTAACTTTCGAAGATAGTTGATAGAAACATGTTGTCAAAAGTTCTACCAGTGTATAAGCGTAATTTGCTCTTATTTTTATATCTATTTTAGGCCTAGTAACACATATTGTAGTGTAACTTATATTTTTTGGTATCTCCTCAGCTTTTGCTGATTATATATAATTAACATCATCGTTTATAAAATTAAAAATTCCCCAAATCAACTGTCGTTCAACTTTTTTTCTTGTAAACCTATTAAGTAGGCGTATATTTTGAATTAGTGTTGATAGTAGGAAAAGTTTCCAATTACATATCATTTGTTATTCTATGTATGGAGTATATGATGTTCCAACTCCTATATCTTTCTGCATACCTTTAATAAATATTTGAGTACTTTTTCCCCATTCTTCACCATACACACTTGGAACAAAATCATTAAAATACATTTCTGAAATATCGACTTTCCAACTTCAACCACACATGTATTTATTCAATTTATTTGTAAAAGATGATAATGAATTTCCTAGATAATAGTTCATAGATGAATCACTAAGTAAAGTGACATAAACTTCATCATTTACTTGTATGTTGTCCATGAGCTTGTGGATTTATTCTTACCAATTGGAAAATTAAGCCCTGTTTGAGTATTACCTGCTACAGCTGACCTTAAAAGACGTCTTGATGAATTACTCAACTCTTTGCTATTTATAGTTTTTTCTTTTTTCGTTGGTGGGCTTGGGCTATCTAAAGGAACAGTTATAATGTATTAGTTTAAACAATTTGTACATTTTGATTTCTAATTAATTTACTTTAGGTACTTGTACATTCGACGAAAAAGGAAAAAAAAAACCTTGATATTATACCACACGCTCGTCCTGCCCTAAGCGAAATAATAACAACAATAATAATATTAACTAAAACAATGATAATAATAAAAATAAAAATACTAAATTATAACGATAATAATGATTAAAATACTATATCAATATTGTTACAGACTTCCCAAGCAGTAATCCAATTGGGCTAAAATAATATTTAAACCAATCCAAGAAACACCAAATTGTTACATTTGGATACATATTAAGGAGTGGAAAGAGACAAGAGAACTTTCATTACAAAGGCATGGAAATTCAGCCGCACAAATATAACACTCCTGAGACTCATTAGGCTATCATCATTCTTGCTTAAACCGTTGGAAAAAATTCTAGATATGCATATCAGAAATCTTATTCAGCAACGTGATATATTGAATTATCAACACCCATGCTTACACATATCAGACATGGGCGTTTAAGCATTATCATTATTATCTAAAATTTAAATCATTATTTGCAAAATTCAATGATAATGATAAAAAATATTGCATTGATTTTCCATTTTCAATGATAATGATAAAAAATATTGCATTGATTTTCCATTTTCAATGATAATGATAAAAATATTGCATTGATTTTTCATTTTCAATGATAATGATAAGAAATATTGCATTGATTTTCTATTTTCAATGATAAATGCAAAAAACAATGCATTGAATTTCAATTTTCAATTATAATTGGAAAAAACCATGCATTGATTTGAATTTTCAATGGAAGTGAAATAAATAGTGCATTGAATTTAACATTTTAAATGGGTATAATATTTTACACTTAAATGCAAAATTCTGTCCAATTTAAAATGCTTTTTCATAGAATGAAGTTATATTTATCCCTCAAACTAAAAAACAAATGCAAGACAACATAAAATTAATTAATAGAAATAAGAAAATTATTTTTTTTATGATTATTCCCTTAATTTCATTTTTGAATAATGGCAATAGGTAGTTTTTTAGAATTAAAAATTATAGTTTTTATACCCGTACGATAGGATCGGGTATAATAAAATTACTCCTCCGTTTGTAACACCTCGAAATAAGCGAGCTAGATATACCTTCAAAGGTATGGATCGGATCAGAAAAAAATTCTAAGACTTTTGAGCCATGTCCGTCCGTCCGTCCGTCCGTCAGCACGCTAACTCAAAAACTAAGAAAGCTAGAATCTTGAAATTTACACAAAATATTTTGGGAGTAATTTGTAGGTTCCCTATTTTTTTTGGTTGAGTTTGGACCAAGCCTTAGGGTAGCTCTCGAACACCTAACTTTTAGATCCCCACATTTTTTTTGCAATAGAGCTATGAAATTTTAACTACTGATAGATCTCACAAAAATATTAATTTTATTTTTAATAACTTTTTTTTGTAGCCCCACCCGTTACGGAGCTACAGCTCCCCAAAGGTTCAAAAATGCTCTATATTTAAATTGTTATAGCACAACTTGTATAAGGTATATCTTCATTTTGAAAACGCCAAACGATTACTACATTCATTAGCTTTAAAAGTATATATACAATAAATATATATTTTTGGCATGCAGTGTCTTAATTTACCATTATGCGCAACTCAAATTTTGCAAAATTCTTTAATCCTTCTATCTTCTAAACGGTTAAAGTTGGAAACTTGAAATTTTGACAAAAGTTAGATCTTTGAAAATTAGTATGAGTCATTTCAGAAATTTTTTTTGTATCACCCCCCGTTTAGGAGCTGTAAGGGGTCAAAAACTGAAAATTTCCTATTTTTAAACACCTGTAACTTGAACACCTGTTAAAATTTTTTTGAAATAATACACAAAAATTAAAGCTCCAACATTATACTTTTATTTCTGTTAACAACTTTTTTTAATAATATAGGGTTACTTTATAATTGACGAAAGTGTTACTTGATTTTTTCAAATTTTCTAACAAATTTCTTTAACGAATTTTTTTTGCATATTGTTTTACTCGATAATTTGAAATTGTTGAGGATATAATGCGTAGTACAAAAAAATGTAATTAAATAAACAACATAACGGTTGCTTGAAGAATTTTTATTTATATGATATTGATATATATACATACTTATATAATATCATGTTTATTTACATATCGTATATGTCACTGATGAATGAATGATAAGAGTATAGATGTATATTATATAGCGCCGTATTTACATACATACATATATGTACTTTATTGTACTTATAAGAAATTATTCTGTCAATGGAATATTTAAATATAATATAATATAATATTTAAAATTATATTTACTATTTTGTAATAAGTAAATTTAATATACATTTACCGCTTAGTATTAAATGGTACTATAGAATATTTGAAAAAGTTTTGGATTGATAATCGTTATGTGGAAGGTTAGAATCTGCTTTTGAAGAATGTACATATAAACATGTAGTTTGAATACATGTACAACCCATAGTTCTAGAAATTATAAAATTCACCCAAATTATTTTAAAATACTAAAATATTAAAAAAATAATATTGTAAGCAGAGTGACAGGCTGTGAACATACTAACGGTTCGTACGGGTATCTAAGAGTTGACAAAGTCAACTGTATTCTTCCTCGTTTTAATTTTATGTCAATATTTTGCAATTGATAAACAATAAAATGCCTAAAAGTTTCTTCAATTAATTTTTTTTTTATTTTTAGAATTACCAAGAATTAAAAAAAAATAATATAACATATTATGTATAATGTATTGATAATTTATATATGTAAATAAATAAAATACGTAATATGGTTTTTCTATAATTTTATATTGTATAAAACTTTTTGCTATGTACAAAAAAAAAAAAAAAATGTAAATATTATATGTATACATAATTTTTTAAATTATTTGTTGTCTTTTTTATCTTTCTAAAACAAACAAAGGATTAAAAAAAAAGTTTAAACTAATAATTGGTTTTACCGCTATTTCTTTTTTTATTGGAGTTAGCTACGGATTTCCAGGAATTTTATTTGGCTTTAACTAATTCTTTTATAAATTTTTAAGAAAGTTAATTTCGTATAATAAATAATCTTTGTAGTTAATTTTTATATAGTAACACTTACTTTATATGAAATATATTTTGGTTTTAGTTAATTATTTGCTTTAGCAATTACAAGTTTTTCAAAATGACCGTTTATAATTTATGTGAATCATCGTTCCGTTTTTAACGTATATTTATTTAATTTTAATATAATATGTTAAAAATATATTATTTGAGTTATGAATTTATAGATTTTGGGATTAATTAAAATAAAATATTAAGTAAAACCAAAATCAATTGTATTAGTAAAATAATATGTATTTAAATTATTTGAAAATTTGTATGAAGTACTGGATAAATACTGGTGGTACTGGTAGTACTGGAGAAGTACTGGTAACCTCCAGTGCCAGTATTTGTACTGGAATACTGGTGAAATCTAAGTACCAGTACTCTTACTGAAAAAGTGTACTGGTAGTACTGGAGAAGTACTGGTAACCTCCAGTACCAGTATTTATACTGGAATACTGGTGAAATTTAAGTACCAGTACCCTTCATGAAAAAGTGTACTGGAAAAATTTACCAGTAAAGGAACTGGTAATTGAAATCATACAACTGTGATTATTAGAAATGAATTAAAGTCAATCAATTCATATGAAATAGACAGTAATTTTTTTTCTCTAATTTGTTTAAATGATAAAAACAAATTTTTAAATTTTTGTTAAATATTTTGTGTATTAATTATTCAAATTATATTTAACTTTTATTAGCAACCTTAAATATAAAACCCCTAAAAAATTTAAAAATAAATTGAATATAATATTGAATAGATCAATGCACATAAAATAGGCCTCCTATTTATTAAATTAGATAACATTAATTTTTTTATACCAGCTTCTTATTTAAAAAGAAATGTGATTAAAAACAAGTCCTGTTGTTTCCACAGTCCCACAGTTTGGCTTCAAAATTAATAATTTTTTGAGAATTACAGCATATTAGACCTTTAAAAAATTTGCTTAATTTAAAATAAAAAATTTAAAAAAAACAACTAATTTCATATTGATTAATTTATAAATTTTTTGTAAATTATCTTTCTTTTAACAAAAGAACTTAGAAATTATTATTTTTTTAAAATTTGTTTCCGTAAAAATTCTTTACCTATAAGGTTCATTGGTAATCAGGTTGATTATCAAATATAGTTGTTTGGTTATAATTGATTATTAAATAGATTGATTATCAAATTAATTGAAAACCAAAGTATAATATAAACATTTTTTATTTAATTACCTACAAAAAATAAATCGTTAGATAAAAACAATATTGTATTCCATTAAATAAATTTTCTTCAATATAATAAATTGATCGCAGACAAGATATCTAACACAAAATTGTAATTATTTTGATCGTACCTGATTTGACTTATATAAAGCAAAACAAATATAATGATCATACCTACCTACTTATGTAAATGTATTATTAACCCAAGTAAAATTATTATTAATTTATTGTTCTAAAATTATAATAAAATAATTTAAATAATATTAAGCACTTTATATAATTTGAAAAATTAAGTATAATTTTTGTATTCAAATGGATAAATTTAAAAATTGCATTTTATATTTGAAATATCAAATATGTAAACGAAACTCTGGCCCAATACAAAATGTATGCATTTGTTTGTTTTCATGTATGGTGAAAACAAAATATTTAATTAAAATGAAATTAATTCCTTTTTATTTATTTATTTATATTAATATTACATATCACAAATGATTATGCAATATTATGAAACCATCGGCTATAAAGACAATTTTAAACCATATTTTACAATACGAAAACGTCACAAATTGAAAATTGAAATCAATGCATAGTTTTTTTCAATTATAATTGAAAATTGAAATCAATGCATTGATTTTTTCATTATCATTGAAAATTGAAATTCAATGCATTATTTTTATCATTATCATTGAAAATGGAAAATCAATGCAATAATTTTCATCATTATCATTGAAAATGAAAAATCAATGCAATATTATGGTACTTTTCTAAAACATCGACAATTTGACGCTCTTGCGGTGTTGATAATTGTATTTGATTTAACGTCATTGATTTTAGCAATTATTTGCATTTGTCATTGATGTTTTAGAAATTTAAAAAGATTGACGCTTAATTAATAATTTCAACTAGTAATTGCTCCATGCCTGATTCTCAGTACTAAAATTTAAAAAAAAATTACTCCTAAATGTTCAGTAAATAATATAAAAACAATATTTTTACCTTAATTCTATATCAGCCATTTTAACTAAGGACGCTAACAATTAACAAAATTAACAATTAGTAACAATTAACAAAATTTGACGACGACGTCAAAAATCTATTTTTTTGCAGAAAAATAATTTTTTTTTTTCGATAATCTCAATCTAGGAATATGTTCCTTTGTACTAAAAAGTAGTTGAGACTAAATTGTATGGGATACGGAAGAGAAAAATGCGGGTAAAGGGGAATGAGACGGTTATTGCGTCATAAATTTGTTAAGATTCGTCTTGAATTTGTGCAAATTGTAAATCGAAAAATCATCAACTTTTGGAAACACAGAGGATAGTAATAGGTTCCACATTTTGATTTAGCTGCATGCCTAAAATGCTTAGGTTTTCTGATTGTTGCACAATTTCATCCTGGAACCTCAGCGTAGGGTTACTATTGGTTTTTTTTTAGTGAGATCTGACAACATTGAGTTTGGGGGTGTTAAACTCCACTCAATGTTGTTAGCACCCCATCTAGCAATTATGGCTAAATCATACTTGGCCATTCTGAACATAGTAAGCCGTTCTGCATTGACGGCGGTGATTGTGACATCTGATTTCCTAGGAAATGCGTAAGATGCCACCAGAGTGCTGTCGTCGGCGAAACTGTGGATTAGATTGAAGGTTGTAGATAAGAGATCCTTAATAAATATCAAAAAGAGAGTTGGGGCAAGGACGGATCCTTGTGGAACGCCAGCATTTATTTGGAATTTATCGGACGTGTAACCGTCGACTAGAACTCGAATACAGCATACAGAAAATCTTCAATCCATTTACAGAAAGTAGTTCCAAGGCCTATATAGCTTGACATTTGCTCAAAAGAACACCGTGCCAAAATCCATCCAAAAGCTTTCAAAATCGGTCGGATCGGTTACATCTAAAACCATATTGAGAATAGTTCAACTTGCTTGCCTTCTGGAGAATTGTGACTAGAAAAATGGAGCCAGTTCTTGTTATATACATTGAAATCGCCAACAACAACAATCTCGCCATTCGGGTATTTTTCCAGGATTGAGTTTATTTTGTCGGATAGTTTGTTAATGAGCACAGCAGTCTCTAGTTCTGTTGATTGCGAAGATCTGTATAAAAAAACAGAAAAAAATTGTGGACTTTTCAACACGAAGTTTTATCCATATATAGTGAAAAATATGGTTGGAGCATTTTAGATTGTGAAGGATGTTAAAAGCTACATCAGAGCGAATATATAAAGCGACTCCTTTATGGGAGATAAAATGTGAAACTAAAGAGTAACCGTTAATATTAAAATTAATATTGTAGTCTCTGACCTGAGTTTCGCATAGTGCTAATAGTGCTGGTCTTTCAGAGATTAAATGGGAATCTACGCCACAAAAGTTTGATGCAAGCCCACGAATATTGCAAAAATGAATAGAAAAGTTGGCTATCATGAAGTACCTACAATTGCGTACAGAAATCAAAAATTTAAAATAATAAAAATTAGAATAAAAATTATGCAAATATTTAAATAAGTTTTACATTAATATAGCAAAAATATACTACAAATAATAGATAAAATAAAAGTTAATCCAAAAAATAGTTCCTAGAAAGAAAGAACTATACCTAACGAAAACGTAATTCGATAACATCGTAAAAAATTAATAGTGAATATAGAAAAATATATATTGCATTTGACAGTTTTTAATACCTTATCAAATGCAAGCATTGCTCCTCACATATTCACCACTAATAATTATCAGAGACAACAACCGCAATTAATTGAGAAATAATTTATTTTTATCTATTTCTAATACCATTTGGTAGGAATTATGAAATATTTATTACAAAAGAAAAGGAAGGCTATAGTACAAAGAAACATTGTACATTGTTTTTTTTTTAAAATCAAGTAAACAAAAGAAATTAAAAATGTATAAATTAAAACAAAAAAATCAAAAATGTACAAAAATAAAAATAAGTATTTGAAGTGAAAATAATTAAGTGATAATTATAAGTTAAGATTAATTGAATTAATTGGACAAAAATAAGTTATTAAAGTTAAAGAATTTGAAGAATTGTTTGATAAATTATATATGTATAGTAAACAGTGTTTTTTGATTTTATTATAACTGATGATATTGGTTGATTAAATTGAACAAAAATAAGTTGATAAAGTTAAAAAAAAAATTAAAAATATATTATGTGATAAATTAATTTTATGATTTGTATTTTTTAGTTAAGTGATTGTTTAAAACTTTTATGAACTTAAACTCGCTTCTTTCTTTTTCACTTTTTTCTTTTTCTTGTTTCTTTCTTATTTAGTTATATTAACTTTTTGTTTCAAAAATTTAATTTATCAAAATTGTTTTTTATAATAATGTTTTAAAAATAATTTTTTTTTTTTTTATAAAATCGCACTAAGAATTTACAATTGTTAAAGTTAAATTAAATTTTAATTAATATGCAGTAAAAATTGGTCGGTCTATACTATCCAATGTACGAAAAACGAATTGTGGAATACATTTTACTGCTGTAAAAGAAGAATGTTGGACAATGGTTACTTTCATTTCCTCTTTGTCTAATTCGAAAATTTCCAAAATCCGAACACATGGTCCAAATCATCTCAAATGTCAGTTTTAAATTTTAAAGAAAAAGAATAACAGAATACCCTTGCACTAAATATAAAGGTTCTATCCTTATTGGTTTTGGAGATATGTTCGTTTGCTCTAGGGCTCATTCGGAAATCTCTAAAATCCGAACCCATGGTCGAAATCCTCTCAAATTTCAGAGACATAAAGAAAACATGCCAGAACACCATTGTACTAGATTTAAAGGCTCTACTTTTGTTGATTTTGATATGCTCGTTTACTTTTGTGCTCATTCGGAAGTTTTCAAAATACGAACCCATGGTCCAAATCTTCTCAAGTGTCAGTTTTCAATTTTACATAGCAAGAAACATAACAGAACACCCTTGTACTAAAAATAAAGACCCTATCTTTGTTGGTTATGGAGATACACTCGTTGGCTCTGGGGCTCGTTCGGAAGCTTCCAAAATTCGAACTCATGGACTAAATCCTCTTAAATTTCAGAGACATAAATAAAACATGAAAGAACACCAGTGTATCAAATTTAAAGGTTCTATCGTTGTTGGTTTGGCAATATACTCGTTTGCTCTGGGGCTCGTTCGGAAGCTTCTAAAATCCAAACCCATAGTCCAAATTCTTTAAAATTTGAACCCATGGCCCAAATCCTCTCAAATTGCAGAGACATAAAGAAAACATGACAGAACATCTTTGTACCAAATTTAAAAGTTCTATACTTTGGTTTTGGAGATAATCTCGTTTGCTTCGGGCTCGTTCGGAAACTTCCAAAATGAGAACCAATGGATCAAATTCTCTCAAATTTCAGAGACTTAAATCAAACCAGAAAGAACACCATATTATACCAAATTTAAAGGTTCTATCTTTATTGGTTTTGGAGATAATCTCGGTTGCTCTGGGGCTCGTTTGGGAAATTCCAAAATCCGAGCCAATGGACCAAATCCTCTCAAATTCTCGTTTACTCTCGTTCATCAAGATAGCTTTACTAGTTTTTGAGTTATCGTGCGAACGGACGGACGGACAACGATAAATCAACTCAGGAGGTGATCCTGATTTAAAATATATATATACATGTCCATATTTAACTGACTTCCTTTTGGTGGTTACAAACTCCATATCAAAGTTAATATACCCTATCTTTAGGTGTAGGGTATAAAAAACGAGAATAACAGACGCATAAATATATTTTATAATATAAAATTTCAATAATATATAAAATATTTATTTAAATCTGAGTATTCGAAAAGTTAAGGAAATAATAATTTTGAAGTTTAAGAAACATGTTTTATTTAATGAGAAGAGAATAATTTAATTTTGGTATTTTTAAACAAAAACTATTACAATTGGAATTTCCGTCTCATATCAAAAAGATCGAAAGACCCATTGTAGTTTTGATTTTATTTTTTTGAGGTCTTTTCCTTACAATGGTAGATCAAAAGACGAAATGGGACTTTTGGCGCTGCATCGCAAACAATAAATTTTCACTTTATATTATAAATAAATGTGCACTTAAGAGAAAAAAATTGTTCATAACATTTTTCTTTTTTTTTATTAAATTTTAAAATAATTTTACTTACACTTTTAAAAGTTAATGGGGTCACAATCAGGAAAGTTTTGTGAGTTAAGACTTTTTTCTTTTTTAGAAACAAGTTATTAATTGCCAATCATGAAAGTCTCATGGGAAAAGAATTTTTTCTTTTAAGAAAAAAGTCATTATTTTTCGTTATCATGAATGTTTATTTGTATGACTTTTTCATAATTTCAGACTTTTTAAGTCACACGCATTTTAACTGTGGACTTTGAACAATAAACATCAATATCTTAGGAACCAGAAGTCGGACCGAACTGATTTAAAAAACCTAGTCCGCGATACTGTAATAGAAACTAAAAATAAAAAATTAAAAAGTTCCGGAAAGTGGCACCTTACTTTTTGAACTCCGTTTTTAGAGACGGTTTTAAAAGTCAAATTTTTTTATTTTTGTTTACTAATTTAAATTCTACTTTAAATCATGTCATGTAATCAATTTTTTTCCAAAGTCGCATTTGTTTTTATCTGTATCAAAAAATTCGTAATGTCTCTTATACAGATAAAAATTCTTATGTCTCCACAGTACAAAATGGTATTTACTTGCCTTTCTATTTCTTAAATCTCTTCATCCAAAAAGAAACACCAAATAAAACTAGTTTTCCCAATTTTATTTTTTATTATTTTCAATCCATCAAAATTTCATACAAAAAATTGTCTTTATTTTCAATAAGATAATGCAGTTTATGTTTTTGACACCAAAAATTTTCCATATAAAGCAAAATCTTTTCTTTTCAATTTATAAGACTTTCATGATTGCGTGACTTTTTTTGAAAGACTTTTCAGAGAAGAAAAAAGTCTTAACTCGCAAGACTTTCATGTTGACCCCTAAGAATTGAAAATTTCGAATATTTAAAAGAGTATTTTAAAAAATATTTTAATCGAGCTAATCTTTACGGAGTAGCATAATAACAGTTTAATTAAATTAAACAAACAAAAAACAAAATTATGTAGAATGTAGAAGTTATATAGAATATTAGAAATTATGTAGAAGTATTAACTTTTTAATAAAAAAACCTTATTTACTTCAATTATTCATTGGATTCAGCCACAAAATGTTTTTATTAAATCTGAAACTATAGAAAGCGAATATAGTTGATTAATTAGCATTTTTGATTGGCAACGCCGGTTAATTTTGCTGTTGAAATACTAATTTAGTAATTAATATCATTAACCAAAAATAATACCTACAGATTTTTATTATATTAAATTATTGAGTTTTATTTTTGTTTTTACTATATATTTTTGAAATAATAATGAATACGTATTTACTTGGTGTAAAATTTATTTCAGGTTGTTTAAAATAAAATATAAGTAATAAACATATTGGAAAATGCATAAGTATGTGTATACATATATGGAATTTAAGTGTATGTATATGTATAAATAACAATAAAATGTAGGTATATATATTGTATATTATATTGTTTTTAATTATTTCAACATATCCTATAGTTATAAAAAGTAATACATTAGTAGCTGTGTGGATTTAGAAATTATAGATCTGTATTTAATTTTTTCGTAACTTGCATTTGTTTGTTTTTTTTTTTTAATAACATTGTATCACCAAACTTTTTTTACTTAGTTTTACTACTTGCTATCATTAAAAATATCTTTTGGAGACTTTCATTTATTTTAAATTATTTATTGTTCACAATTTTATTATATTCATTATTATCTCTTAACTCCTTTGTATTATTAGAATAAGATATTTAAATTTATTTCTTAAAAAAGTGAATATATGTAAATTTAATTTATTATTTTTTCGATGTCAAAAAAAAATTGGTAACTTTTAAATAAAATTAATTTTTTAAGTGTCCAATGCACTTCAATCATTTTTGGTGTATATGTATGTATGTCTATATTTTATATTTATATATATATATGTATAGACGTCGACGTCAAAAATCTATTTTTTTGCAGAAAAATAATTTTTTTTTTTCGATAATCTCAATCTAGGAATATGTTCCTTTGTACTAAAAAGTAGTTGAGACTAAATTGTATGGGATACGGAAGAGAAAAATGCGGGTAAAGGGGAATGAGACGGTTATTGCGTCATAAATTTGTTAAGATTCGTCTTGAATTTGTGCAAATTGTAAATCGAAAAATCATCAACTTTTGGAAACACAGAGGATAGTAATAGGTTCCACATTTTGATTTAGCTGCATGCCTAAAATGCTTAGGTTTTCTGATTGTTGCACAATTTCATCCTAGAACCTCAGCGTAGGGTTACTATTGGTTTTTTTTTAGTGAGATCTGACAACATTGAGTTTGGGGGTGTTAAACTCCACTCAATATTGTTAGCACCCCATCTAGCAATTATGGCTAAATCATACTTGGCCATTCTGAACATAGTAAGCCGTTCTGCATTGACGGCGGTGATTGTGACATCTGATTTCCTAGGAAATGCGTAAGATGCCACCAGAGTGCTGTCGTGGGCGAAACTGTGGATTAGATTGAAGGTTGTAGATAAGAGATGCTTAATAAATATCAAAAAGAGAGTTGGGGCAAGGACGGATCCTTGTGGAACGCCAGCATTTATTTGGAATTTATCGGACGTGTAACTGTCGACTAGAACTCGAATACAGCATACAGAAAATCTTCAATCCATTTACAGAAAGTAGTTCCAAGGCCTATATAGCTTGACATTTGCTCAAAAGAACACCGTGCCAAAATCCATCCAAAAGCTTTCAAAATCGGTCGGATCGGTTACATCTAAAACCATATTGAGAATAGTTCAACTTGCTTGCCTTCTGGAGAATTGTGACTAGAAAAATGGAGCCAGTTCTTGTTATATACATTGAAATCGCCAACAACAACAATCTCGGCATTCGGGTATTTTTCCAGGATTGAGTTTATTTTGTCGGATAGTTTGTTAATGAGCACAGCAGTCTCTAGTTCTGTTGATTGCGAAGATCTGTATAAAAAAACAGAAAAAAATTGTGGACTTTTCAACACGAAGTTTTATCCATATATAGTGAAAAATATGGTTGGAGCATCTTAGATTGTGAAGGATGTTAAAAGCTACATCAGAGCGAATATATAAAGCGACTCCTTTATGGGAGATAAAATGTGAAACTAAAGAGTAACCGTTAATATTAAAATTAATATTGTAGTCTCTGACCTGAGTTTCGCATAGTGCTAATAGTGCTGGTCTTTCAGAGATTAAATGGGAATCTACGCCACAAAAGTTTGATGCAAGCCCACGAATATTGCAAAAATGAATAGAAAAGTTGGCTATCATGAAGTACCTACAATTGCGTACAGAAATCAAAAATTTAAAATAATAAAAATTAGAATAAAAATTATGCAAATATTTAAATAAGTTTTACATTAATATAGCAAAAATATTCTACAAATAATAGATAAAATAAAAGTTAATCCAAAAAATAGTTCCTAGAAAGAAAGAACTATACCTAACGAAAACGTAATTCGATAACATCGTAAAAAATTAATAGTGAATATAGAAAAATATCTATTGCATTTGACAGTTTTTAATACCTTATCAAATGCAAGCATTGCTCCTCACATATTCACCACTAATAATTATCAGAGACAACAACCGCAATTAATTGAGAAATAATTTATTTTTATCTATTTCTAATACCATTTGGTAGGAATTATGAAATATTTATTACAAAAGAAAAGGAAGGCTATAGTACAAAGAAACATTGTACATTGTTTTTTTTTTAAAATCAAGTAAACAAAAGATATTAAAAATGTATAAATTAAAACAAAAAAATCAAAAATGTACAAAAATAAAAATAAGTATTTGAAGTGAAAATAATTAAGTGATAATTATAAGTTAAGATTAATTGAATTAATTGGACAAAAATAAGTTATTAAAGTTAAAGAATTTGAAGAATTGTTTGATAAATTATATATGTATAGTAAACAGTGTTTTTTGATTTTATTATAACTGATGATATTGGTTGATTAAATTGAACAAAAATAAGTTGATAAAGTTAAAAAAAAAATTAAAAATATATTATGTGATAAATTAATTTTATGATTTGTATTTTTTAGTTAAGTGATTGTTTAAAACTTTTATGAACTTAAACTCGCTTCTTTCTTTTTCACTTTTTTCTTTTTCTTGTTTCTTTCTTATTTAGTTATATTAACTTTTTGTTTCAAAAATTTAATTTATCAAAATTGTTTTTTATAATAATGTTTTAAAATTAATTTTTTTTTTTTTATAAAATCGCACTAAGAATTTACAATTGTTAAAGTTAAATTAAATTTTAATTAATATGCAGTAAAAATTGGTCGGTCTATACTATCCAATGTACGAAAAACGAATTGTGGAATACATTTTACTGCTGTAAAAGAAGAATGTTGGACAATGGTTACTTTCATTTCCTCTTTGTCTAATTCGAAAATTTCCAAAATCCGAACACATGGTCCAAATCATCTCAAATGTCAGTTTTAAATTTTAAAGAAAAAGAATAACAGAATACCCTTGCACTAAATATAAAGGTTCTATCCTTATTGGTTTTGGAGATATGTTCGTTTGCTCTAGGGCTCATTCGGAAATCTCTAAAATCCGAACCCATGGTCGAAATCCTCTCAAATTTCAGAGACATAAAGAAAACATGCCAGAACACCATTGTACTAGATTTAAAGGCTCTACTTTTGTTGATTTTGATATGCTCGTTTACTTTTGTGCTCATTCGGAAGTTTTCAAAATACGAACCCATGGTCCAAATCTTCTCAAGTGTCAGTTTTCAATTTTACATAGCAAGAAACATAACAGAACACCCTTGTACTAAAAATAAAGACCCTATCTTTGTTGGTTATGGAGATACACTCGTTGGCTCTGGGGCTCGTTCGGAAGCTTCCAAAATTCGAACTCATGGACTAAATCCTCTTAAATTTCAGAGACATAAATAAAACATGAAAGAACACCAGTGTATCAAATTTAAAGGTTCTATCGTTGTTGGTTTGGCAATATACTCGTTTGCTCTGGGGCTCGTTCGGAAGCTTCTAAAATCCAAACCCATAGTCCAAATTCTTTAAAATTTGAACCCATGGCCCAAATCCTCTCAAATTGCAGAGACATAAAGAAAACATGACAGAACATCTTTGTACCAAATTTAAAAGTTCTATACTTTGGTTTTGGAGATAATCTCGTTTGCTTCGGGCTCGTTCAGAAACTTCCAAAATGAGAACCAATGGATCAAATCCTCTCAAATTTCAGAGACTTAAATCAAACCAGAAAGAACACCATATTATACCAAATTTAAAGGTTCTATCTTTATTGGTTTTGGAGATAATCTCGGTTGCTCTGGGGCTCGTTTGGGAAATTCCAAAATCCGAGCCAATGGACCAAATCCTCTCAAATTCTCGTTTACTCTCGTTCATCAAGATAGCTTTACTAGTTTTTGAGTTATCGTGCGAACGGACGGACGGACAACGATAAATCAACTCAGGAGGTGATCCTGATTTAAAATATATATATACATGTCCATATTTAACTGACTTCCTTTTGGTGGTTACAAACTCCATATCAAAGTTAATATACCCTATCTTTAGGTGTAGGGTATAAAAAACGAGAATAACAGACGCATAAATATATTTTATAATATAAAATTTCAATAATATATAAAATATTTATTTAAATCTGAGTATTCGAAAAGTTAAGGAAATAATAATTTTGAAGTTTAAGAAACATGTTTTATTTAATGAGAAGAGAATAATTTAATTTTGGTATTTTTAAACAAAAACTATTACAATTGGAATTTCCGTCTCATATCAAAAAGATCGAAAGACCCATTGTAGTTTTGATTTTATTTTTTTGAGGTCTTTTCCTTACAATGGTAGATCAAAAGACGAAATGGGACTTTTGGCGCTGCATCGCAAACAATAAATTTTCACTTTATATTATAAATAAATGTGCACTTAAGAGAAAAAAATTGTTCATAACATTTTTCTTTCTTTTTATTAAATTTTTAAATAATTTTACTTACACTTTTAAAAGTTAATGGGGTCACAATCAGGAAAGTTTTGTGAGTTAAGACTTTTTTCTTTTTTAGAAACAAGTTATTAATTGCCAATCATGAAAGTCTCATGGGAAAAGAATTTTTTCTTTTAAGAAAAAAGTCATTATTTTTCGTTATCATGAATGTTTATTTGTATGACTTTTTCATAATTTCAGACTTTTTAAGTCACACGCATTTTAACTGTGGACTTTGAACAATAAACATCAATATCTTAGGAACCAGAAGTCGGACCGAACTGATTTAAAAAACCTAGTCCGCGATACTGTAATAGAAACTAAAAATAAAAAATTAAAAAGTTCCGGAAAGTGGCACCTTACTTTTTGAACTCCGTTTTTAGAGACGGTTTTAAAAGTCAAATTTTTTTATTTTTGTTTACTAATTTAAATTCTACTTTAAATCATGTCATGTAATCAATTTTTTTCCAAAGTCACATTTGTTTTTATCTGTATCAAAAAATTCGTAATGTCTCTTATACAGATAAAAATTCTTATGTCTCCACAGTACAAAATGGTATTTACTTGCCTTTCTATTTCTTAAATCTCTTCATCCAAAAAGAAACACCAAATAAAACTAGTTTTCCCAATTTTATTTTTTATTATTTTCAATCCATCAAAATTTCATACAAAAAATTGTCTTTATTTTCAATAAGATAATGCAGTTTATGTTTTTGACACCAAAAATTTTCCATATAAAGCAAAATCTTTTCTTTTCAATTTATAAGACTTTTATGATTGCGTGACTTTTTTTGAAAGACTTTTCAGAGAAGAAAAAAGTCTTAACTCGCAAGACTTTCATGTTGACCCCTAAGAATTGAAAATTTCGAATATTTAAAAGAGTATTTTAAAAAATATTTTAATCGAGCTAATCTTTACGGAGTAGCATAATAACAGTTTAATTAAATTAAACAAACAAAAAACAAAATTATGTAGAATGTAGAAGTTATATAGAATATTAGAAATTATGTAGAAGTATTAACTTTTTAATAAAAAAACCTTATTTACTTCAATTATTCATTGGATTCAGCCACAAAATGTTTTTATTAAATCTGAAACTATAGAAAGCGAATATAGTTGATTAATTAGCATTTTTGATTGGCAACGCCGGTTAATTTTGCTGTTGAAATACTAATTTAGTAATTAATATCATTAACCAAAAATAATACCTACAGATTTTTATTATATTAAATTATTGAGTTTTATTTTTGTTTTTACTATATATTTTTGAAATAATAATGAATACGTATTTACTTGGTGTAAAATTTATTTCAGGTTGTTTAAAATAAAATATAAGTAATAAACATATTGGAAAATGCATAAGTATGTGTATACATATATGGAATTTAAGTGTATGTATATGTATAAATAACAATAAAATGTAGGTATATATATTGTATATTATATTGTTTTTAATTATTTCAACATATCCTATAGTTATAAAAAGTAATACATTAGTAGCTGTGTGGATTTAGAAATTATAGATCTGTATTTAATTTTTTCGTAACTTGCATTTGTTTGTTTTTTTTTTTTAATAACATTGTATCACCAAATTTTTTTTACTTAGTTTTACTACTTGCTATCATTAAAAATATCTTTTGGAGACTTTCATTTATTTTAAATTATTTATTGTTCACAATTTTATTATATTCATTATTATCTCTTAACTCCTTTGTATTATTAGAATAAGATATTTAAATTTATTTCTTAAAAAAGTGAATATATGTAAATTTAATTTATTATTTTTTCGATGTCAAAAAAAAATTGGTAACTTTTAAATAAAATTAATTTTTTAAGTGTCCAATGCACTTCAATCATTTTTGGTGTATATGTATGTATGTCTATATTTTATATTTATATATATATATGTATAGACGTCGACGTCAAAAATCTATTTTTTTGCAGAAAAATAATTTTTTTTTTTCGATAATCTCAATCTAGGAATATGTTCCTTTGTACTAAAAAGTAGTTGAGACTAAATTGTATGGGATACGGAAGAGAAAAATGCGGGTAAAGGGGAATGAGACGGTTATTGCGTCATAAATTTGTTAAGATTCGTCTTGAATTTGTGCAAATTGTAAATCGAAAAATCATCAACTTTTGGAAACACAGAGGATAGTAATAGGTTCCACATTTTGATTTAGCTGCATGCCTAAAATGCTTAGGTTTTCTGATTGTTGCACAATTTCATCCTAGAACCTCAGCGTAGGGTTACTATTGGTTTTTTTTTAGTGAGATCTGACAACATTGAGTTTGGGGGTGTTAAACTCCACTCAATATTGTTAGCACCCCATCTAGCAATTATGGCTAAATCATACTTGGCCATTCTGAACATAGTAAGCCGTTCTGCATTGACGGCGGTGATTGTGACATCTGATTTCCTAGGAAATGCGTAAGATGCCACCAGAGTGCTGTCGTGGGCGAAACTGTGGATTAGATTGAAGGTTGTAGATAAGAGATGCTTAATAAATATCAAAAAGAGAGTTGGGGCAAGGACGGATCCTTGTGGAACGCCAGCATTTATTTGGAATTTATCGGACGTGTAACTGTCGACTAGAACTCGAATACAGCATACAGAAAATCTTCAATCCATTTACAGAAAGTAGTTCCAAGGCCTATATAGCTTGACATTTGCTCAAAAGAACACCGTGCCAAAATCCATCCAAAAGCTTTCAAAATCGGTCGGATCGGTTACATCTAAAACCATATTGAGAATAGTTCAACTTGCTTGCCTTCTGGAGAATTGTGACTAGAAAAATGGAGCCAGTTCTTGTTATATACATTGAAATCGCCAACAACAACAATCTCGGCATTCGGGTATTTTTCCAGGATTGAGTTTATTTTGTCGGATAGTTTGTTAATGAGCACAGCAGTCTCTAGTTCTGTTGATTGCGAAGATCTGTATAAAAAAACAGAAAAAAATTGTGGACTTTTCAACACGAAGTTTTATCCATATATAGTGAAAAATATGGTTGGAGCATCTTAGATTGTGAAGGATGTTAAAAGCTACATCAGAGCGAATATATAAAGCGACTCCTTTATGGGAGATAAAATGTGAAACTAAAGAGTAACCGTTAATATTAAAATTAATATTGTAGTCTCTGACCTGAGTTTCGCATAGTGCTAATAGTGCTGGTCTTTCAGAGATTAAATGGGAATCTACGCCACAAAAGTTTGATGCAAGCCCACGAATATTGCAAAAATGAATAGAAAAGTTGGCTATCATGAAGTACCTACAATTGCGTACAGAAATCAAAAATTTAAAATAATAAAAATTAGAATAAAAATTATGCAAATATTTAAATAAGTTTTACATTAATATAGCAAAAATATTCTACAAATAATAGATAAAATAAAAGTTAATCCAAAAAATAGTTCCTAGAAAGAAAGAACTATACCTAACGAAAACGTAATTCGATAACATCGTAAAAAATTAATAGTGAATATAGAAAAATATCTATTGCATTTGACAGTTTTTAATACCTTATCAAATGCAAGCATTGCTCCTCACATATTCACCACTAATAATTATCAGAGACAACAACCGCAATTAATTGAGAAATAATTTATTTTTATCTATTTCTAATACCATTTGGTAGGAATTATGAAATATTTATTACAAAAGAAAAGGAAGGCTATAGTACAAAGAAACATTGTACATTGTTTTTTTTTTAAAATCAAGTAAACAAAAGATATTAAAAATGTATAAATTAAAACAAAAAAATCAAAAATGTACAAAAATAAAAATAAGTATTTGAAGTGAAAATAATTAAGTGATAATTATAAGTTAAGATTAATTGAATTAATTGGACAAAAATAAGTTATTAAAGTTAAAGAATTTGAAGAATTGTTTGATAAATTATATATGTATAGTAAACAGTGTTTTTTGATTTTATTATAACTGATGATATTGGTTGATTAAATTGAACAAAAATAAGTTGATAAAGTTAAAAAAAAAATTAAAAATATATTATGTGATAAATTAATTTTATGATTTGTATTTTTTAGTTAAGTGATTGTTTAAAACTTTTATGAACTTAAACTCGCTTCTTTCTTTTTCACTTTTTTCTTTTTCTTGTTTCTTTCTTATTTAGTTATATTAACTTTTTGTTTCAAAAATTTAATTTATCAAAATTGTTTTTTATAATAATGTTTTAAAATTAATTTTTTTTTTTTTATAAAATCGCACTAAGAATTTACAATTGTTAAAGTTAAATTAAATTTTAATTAATATGCAGTAAAAATTGGTCGGTCTATACTATCCAATGTACGAAAAACGAATTGTGGAATACATTTTACTGCTGTAAAAGAAGAATGTTGGACAATGGTTACTTTCATTTCCTCTTTGTCTAATTCGAAAATTTCCAAAATCCGAACACATGGTCCAAATCATCTCAAATGTCAGTTTTAAATTTTAAAGAAAAAGAATAACAGAATACCCTTGCACTAAATATAAAGGTTCTATCCTTATTGGTTTTGGAGATATGTTCGTTTGCTCTAGGGCTCATTCGGAAATCTCTAAAATCCGAACCCATGGTCGAAATCCTCTCAAATTTCAGAGACATAAAGAAAACATGCCAGAACACCATTGTACTAGATTTAAAGGCTCTACTTTTGTTGATTTTGATATGCTCGTTTACTTTTGTGCTCATTCGGAAGTTTTCAAAATACGAACCCATGGTCCAAATCTTCTCAAGTGTCAGTTTTCAATTTTACATAGCAAGAAACATAACAGAACACCCTTATACTAAAAATAAAGACCCTATCTTTGTTGGTTATGGAGATACACTCGTTGGCTCTGGGGCTCGTTCGGAAGCTTCCAAAATTCGAACTCATGGACTAAATCCTCTTAAATTTCAGAGACATAAATAAAACATGAAAGAACACCAGTGTATCAAATTTAAAGGTTCTATCGTTGTTGGTTTGGCAATATACTCGTTTGCTCTGGGGCTCGTTCGGAAGCTTCTAAAATCCAAACCCATAGTCCAAATTCTTTAAAATTTGAACCCATGGCCCAAATCCTCTCAAATTGCAGAGACATAAAGAAAACATGACAGAACATCTTTGTACCAAATTTAAAAGTTCTATACTTTGGTTTTGGAGATAATCTCGTTTGCTTCGGGCTCGTTCGGAAACTTCCAAAATGAGAACCAATGGATCAAATCCTCTCAAATTTCAGAGACTTAAATCAAACCAGAAAGAACACCATATTATACCAAATTTAAAGGTTCTATCTTTATTGGTTTTGGAGATAATCTCGGTTGCTCTGGGGCTCGTTTGGGAAATTCCAAAATCCGAGCCAATGGACCAAATCCTCTCAAATTCTCGTTTACTCTCGTTCATCAAGATAGCTTTACTAGTTTTTGAGTTATCGTGCGAACGGACGGACGGACAACGATAAATCAACTCAGGAGGTGATCCTGATTTAAAATATATATATACATGTCCATATTTAACTGACTTCCTTTTGGTGGTTACAAACTCCATATCAAAGTTAATATACCCTATCTTTAGGTGTAGGGTATAAAAAACGAGAATAACAGACGCATAAATATATTTTATAATATAAAATTTCAATAATATATAAAATATTTATTTAAATCTGAGTATTCGAAAAGTTAAGGAAATAATAATTTTGAAGTTTAAGAAACATGTTTTATTTAATGAGAAGAGAATAATTTAATTTTGGTATTTTTAAACAAAAACTATTACAATTGGAATTTCCGTCTCATATCAAAAAGATCGAAAGACCCATTGTAGTTTTGATTTTATTTTTTTGAGGTCTTTTCCTTATAATGGTAGATCAAAAGACGAAATGGGACTTTTGGCGCTGCATCGCAAACAATAAATTTTCACTTTATATTATAAATAAATGTGCACTTAAGAGAAAAAAATTGTTCATAACATTTTTCTTTCTTTTTATTAAATTTTAAAATAATTTTACTTACACTTTTAAAAGTTAATGGGGTCACAATCAGGAAAGTTTTGTGAGTTAAGACTTTTTTCTTTTTTAGAAACAAGTTATTAATTGCCAATCATGAAAGTCTCATGGGAAAAGAATTTTTTCTTTTAAGAAAAAAGTCATTATTTTTCGTTATCATGAATGTTTATTTGTATGACTTTTTCATAATTTCAGACTTTTTAAGTCACACGCATTTTAACTGTGGACTTTGAACAATAAACATCAATATCTTAGGAACCAGAAGTCGGACCGAACTGATTTAAAAAACCTAGTCCGCGATACTGTAATAGAAACTAAAAATAAAAAATTAAAAAGTTCCGGAAAGTGGCACCTTACTTTTTGAACTCCGTTTTTAGAGACGGTTTTAAAAGTCAAATTTTTTTATTTTTGTTTACTAATTTAAATTCTACTTTAAATCATGTCATGTAATCAATTTTTTTCCAAAGTCACATTTGTTTTTATCTGTATCAAAAAATTCGTAATGTCTCTTATACAGATAAAAATTCTTATGTCTCCACAGTACAAAATGGTATTTACTTGCCTTTCTATTTCTTAAATCTCTTCATCCAAAAAGAAACACCAAATAAAACTAGTTTTCCCAATTTTATTTTTTATTATTTTCAATCCATCAAAATTTCATACAAAAAATTGTCTTTATTTTCAATAAGATAATGCAGTTTATGTTTTTGACACCAAAAATTTTCCATATAAAGCAAAATCTTTTCTTTTCAATTTATAAGACTTTTATGATTGCGTGACTTTTTTTGAAAGACTTTTCAGAGAAGAAAAAAATCTTAACTCGCAAGACTTTCATGTTGACCCCTAAGAATTGAAAATTTCGAATATTTAAAAGAGTATTTTAAAAAATATTTTAATCGAGCTAATCTTTACGGAGTAGCATAATAACAGTTTAATTAAATTAAACAAACAAAAAACAAAATTATGTAGAATGTAGAAGTTATATAGAATATTAGAAATTATGTAGAAGTATTAACTTTTTAATAAAAAAACCTTATTTACTTCAATTATTCATTGGATTCAGCCACAAAATGTTTTTATTAAATCTGAAACTATAGAAAGCGAATATAGTTGATTAATTAGCATTTTTGATTGGCAACGCCGGTTAATTTTGCTGTTGAAATACTAATTTAGTAATTAATATCATTAACCAAAAATAATACCTACAGATTTTTATTATATTAAATTATTGAGTTTTATTTTTGTTTTTACTATATATTTTTGAAATAATAATGAATACGTATTTACTTGGTGTAAAATTTATTTCAGGTTGTTTAAAATAAAATATAAGTAATAAACATATTGGAAAATGCATAAGTATGTGTATACATATATGGAATTTAAGTGTATGTATATGTATAAATAACAATAAAATGTAGGTATATATATTGTATATTATATTGTTTTTAATTATTTCAACATATCCTATAGTTATAAAAAGTAATACATTAGTAGCTGTGTGGATTTAGAAATTATAGATCTGTATTTAATTTTTTCGTAACTTGCATTTGTTTGTTTTTTTTTTTTAATAACATTGTATCACCAAACTTTTTTTACTTAGTTTTACTACTTGCTATCATTAAAAATATCTTTTGGAGACTTTCATTTATTTTAAATTATTTATTGTTCACAATTTTATTATATTCATTATTATCTCTTAACTCCTTTGTATTATTAGAATAAGATATTTAAATTTATTTCTTAAAAAAGTGAATATATGTAAATTTAATTTATTATTTTTTCGATGTCAAAAAAAAATTGGTAACTTTTAAATAAAATTAATTTTTTAAGTGTCCAATGCACTTCAATCATTTTTGGTGTATATGTATGTATGTCTATATTTTATATTTATATATATATATGTATAGACGTCGACGTCAAAAATCTATTTTTTTGCAGAAAAATAATTTTTTTTTTTCGATAATCTCAATCTAGGAATATGTTCCTTTGTACTAAAAAGTAGTTGAGACTAAATTGTATGGGATACGGAAGAGAAAAATGCGGGTAAAGGGGAATGAGACGGTTATTGCGTCATAAATTTGTTAAGATTCGTCTTGAATTTGTGCAAATTGTAAATCGAAAAATCATCAACTTTTGGAAACACAGAGGATAGTAATAGGTTCCACATTTTGATTTAGCTGCATGCTTAAAATGCTTAGATTTTCTGATTGTTGCACAATTTCATCCTGGAACCTCAGCGTAGGGTTACTATTGGTTTTTTTTTAGTGAGATCTGACAACATTGAGTTTGGGGGTGTTAAACTCCACTCAATGTTGTTAGCACCCCATCTAGCAATTATGGCTAAATCATACTTGGCCATTCTGAACATAGTAAGCCGTTCTGCATTGACGGCGGTGATTGTGACATCTGATTTCCTAGGAAATGCGTAAGATGCCACCAGAGTGCTGTCGTGGGCGAAACTGTGGATTAGATTGAAGGTTGTAGATAAGAGATGCTTAATAAATATCAAAAAGAGAGTTGGGGCAAGGACGGATCCTTGTGGAACGCCAGCATTTATTTGGAATTTATCGGACGTGTAACTGTCGACTAGAACTCGAATACAGCATACAGAAAATCTTCAATCCATTTACAGAAAGTAGTTCCAAGGCCTATATAGCTTGACATTTGCTCAAAAGAACACCGTGCCAAAATCCATCCAAAAGCTTTCAAAATCGGTCGGATCGGTTACATCTAAAACCATATTGAGAATAGTTCAACTTGCTTGCCTTCTGGAGAATTGTGACTAGAAAAATGGAGCCAGTTCTTGTTATATACATTGAAATCGCCAACAACAACAATCTCGGCATTCGGGTATTTTTCCAGGATTGAGTTTATTTTGTCGGATAGTTTGTTAATGAGCACAGCAGTCTCTAGTTCTGTTGATTGCGAAGATCTGTATAAAAAAACAGAAAAAAATTGTGGACTTTTCAACACGAAGTTTTATCCATATATAGTGAAAAATATGGTTGGAGCATCTTAGATTGTGAAGGATGTTAAAAGCTACATCAGAGCGAATATATAAAGCGACTCCTTTATGGGAGATAAAATGTGAAACTAAAGAGTAACCGTTAATATTAAAATTAATATTGTAGTCTCTGACCTGAGTTTCGCATAGTGCTAATAGTGCTGGTCTTTCAGAGATTAAATGGGAATCTACGCCACAAAAGTTTGATGCAAGCCCACGAATATTGCAAAAATGAATAGAAAAGTTGGCTATCATGAAGTACCTACAATTGCGTACAGAAATCAAAAATTTAAAATAATAAAAATTAGAATAAAAATTATGCAAATATTTAAATAAGTTTTACATTAATATAGCAAAAATATTCTACAAATAATAGATAAAATAAAAGTTAATCCAGAAAATAGTTCCTAGAAAGAAAGAACTATACCTAACGAAAACGTAATTCGATAACATCGTAAAAAATTAATAGTGAATATAGAAAAATATCTATTGCATTTGACAGTTTTTAATACCTTATCAAATGCAAGCATTGCTCCTCACATATTCACCACTAATAATTATCAGAGACAACAACCGCAATTAATTGAGAAATAATTTATTTTTATCTATTTCTAATACCATTTGGTAGGAATTATGAAATATTTATTACAAAAGAAAAGGAAGGCTATAGTACAAAGAAACATTGTACATTGTTTTTTTTTTAAAATCAAGTAAACAAAAGATATTAAAAATGTATAAATTAAAACAAAAAAATCAAAAATGTACAAAAATAAAAATAAGTATTTGAAGTGAAAATAATTAAGTGATAATTATAAGTTAAGATTAATTGAATTAATTGGACAAAAATAAGTTATTAAAGTTAAAGAATTTGAAGAATTGTTTGATAAATTATATATGTATAGTAAACAGTGTTTTTTGATTTTATTATAACTGATGATATTGGTTGATTAAATTGAACAAAAATAAGTTGATAAAGTTAAAAAAAAAATTAAAAATATATTATGTGATAAATTAATTTTATGATTTGTATTTTTTAGTTAAGTGATTGTTTAAAACTTTTATGAACTTAAACTCGCTTCTTTCTTTTTCACTTTTTTCTTTTTCTTGTTTCTTTCTTATTTAGTTATATTAACTTTTTGTTTCAAAAATTTAATTTATCAAAATTGTTTTTTATAATAATGTTTTAAAATTAATTTTTTTTTTTTTATAAAATCGCACTAAGAATTTACAATTGTTAAAGTTAAATTAAATTTTAATTAATATGCAGTAAAAATTGGTCGGTCTATACTATACAATGTACGAAAAACGAATTGTGGAATACATTTTACTGCTGTAAAAGAAGAATGTTGGACAATGGTTACTTTCATTTCCTCTTTGTCTAATTCGAAAATTTCCAAAATCCGAACACATGGTCCAAATCATCTCAAATGTCAGTTTTAAATTTTAAAGAAAAAGAATAACAGAATACCCTTGCACTAAATATAAAGGTTCTATCCTTATTGGTTTTGGAGATATGTTCGTTTGCTCTAGGGCTCATTCGGAAATCTCTAAAATCCGAACCCATGGTCGAAATCCTCTCAAATTTCAGAGACATAAAGAAAACATGCCAGAACACCATTGTACTAGATTTAAAGGCTCTACTTTTGTTGATTTTGATATGCTCGTTTACTTTTGTGCTCATTCGGAAGTTTTCAAAATACGAACCCATGGTCCAAATCTTCTCAAGTGTCAGTTTTCAATTTTACATAGCAAGAAACATAACAGAACACCCTTATACTAAAAATAAAGACCCTATCTTTGTTGGTTATGGAGATACACTCGTTGGCTCTGGGGCTCGTTCGGAAGCTTCCAAAATTCGAACTCATGGACTAAATCCTCTTAAATTTCAGAGACATAAATAAAACATGAAAGAACACCAGTGTATCAAATTTAAAGGTTCTATCGTTGTTGGTTTGGCAATATACTCGTTTGCTCTGGGGCTCGTTCGGAAGCTTCTAAAATCCAAACCCATAGTCCAAATTCTTTAAAATTTGAACCCATGGCCCAAATCCTCTCAAATTGCAGAGACATAAAGAAAACATGACAGAACATCTTTGTACCAAATTTAAAAGTTCTATACTTTGGTTTTGGAGATAATCTCGTTTGCTTCGGGCTCGTTCGGAAACTTCCAAAATGAGAACCAATGGATCAAATCCTCTCAAATTTCAGAGACTTAAATCAAACCAGAAAGAACACCATATTATACCAAATTTAAAGGTTCTATCTTTATTGGTTTTGGAGATAATCTCGGTTGCTCTGGGGCTCGTTTGGGAAATTCCAAAATCCGAGCCAATGGACCAAATCCTCTCAAATTCTCGTTTACTCTCGTTCATCAAGATAGCTTTACTAGTTTTTGAGTTATCGTGCGAACGGACGGACGGACAACGATAAATCAACTCAGGAGGTGATCCTGATTTAAAATATATATATACATGTCCATATTTAACTGACTTCCTTTTGGTGGTTACAAACTCCATATCAAAGTTAATATACCCTATCTTTAGGTGTAGGGTATAAAAAACGAGAATAACAGACGCATAAATATATTTTATAATATAAAATTTCAATAATATATAAAATATTTATTTAAATCTGAGTATTCGAAAAGTTAAGGAAATAATAATTTTGAAGTTTAAGAAACATGTTTTATTTAATGAGAAGAGAATAATTTAATTTTGGTATTTTTAAACAAAAACTATTACAATTTGAATTTCCGTCTCATATCAAAAAGATCGAAAGACCCATTGTAGTTTTGATTTTATTTTTTTGAGGTCTTTTCCTTATAATGGTAGATCAAAAGACGAAATGGGACTTTTGGCGCTGCATCGCAAACAATAAATTTTCACTTTATATTATAAATAAATGTGCACTTAAGAAAAAAAATTGTTCATAACATTTTTCTTTCTTTTTATTAAATTTTAAAATAATTTTACTTACACTTTTAAAAGTTAATGGGGTCACAATCAGGAAAGTTTTGTGAGTTAAGACTTTTTTCTTTTTTAGAAACAAGTTATTAATTGCCAATCATGAAAGTCTCATGGGAAAAGAATTTTTTCTTTTAAGAAAAAAGTCATTATTTTTCGTTATCATGAATGTTTATTTGTATGACTTTTTCATAATTTCAGACTTTTTAAGTCACACGCATTTTAACTGTGGACTTTGAACAATAAACATCAATATCTTAGGAACCAGAAGTCGGACCGAACTGATTTAAAAAACCTAGTCCGCGATACTGTAATAGAAACTAAAAATAAAAAATTAAAAAGTTCCGGAAAGTGGCACCTTACTTTTTGAACTCCGTTTTTAGAGACGGTTTTAAAAGTCAAATTTTTTTATTTTTGTTTACTAATTTAAATTCTACTTTAAATCATGTCATGTAATCAATTTTTTTCCAAAGTCACATTTGTTTTTATCTGTATCAAAAAATTCGTAATGTCTCTTATACAGATAAAAATTCTTATGTCTCCACAGTACAAAATGGTATTTACTTGCCTTTCTATTTCTTAAATCTCTTCATCCAAAAAGAAACACCAAATAAAACTAGTTTTCCCAATTTTATTTTTTATTATTTTCAATCCATCAAAATTTCATACAAAAAATTGTCTTTATTTTCAATAAGATAATGCAGTTTATGTTTTTGACACCAAAAATTTTCCATATAAAGCAAAATCTTTTCTTTTCAATTTATAAGACTTTTATGATTGCGTGACTTTTTTTGAAAGACTTTTCAGAGAAGAAAAAAATCTTAACTCGCAAGACTTTCATGTTGACCCCTAAGAATTGAAAATTTCGAATATTTAAAAGAGTATTTTAAAAAATATTTTAATCGAGCTAATCTTTACGGAGTAGCATAATAACAGTTTAATTAAATTAAACAAACAAAAAACAAAATTATGTAGAATGTAGAAGTTATATAGAATATTAGAAATTATGTAGAAGTATTAACTTTTTAATAAAAAAACCTTATTTACTTCAATTATTCATTGGATTCAGCCACAAAATGTTTTTATTAAATCTGAAACTATAGAAAGCGAATATAGTTGATTAATTAGCATTTTTGATTGGCAACGCCGGTTAATTTTGCTGTTGAAATACTAATTTAGTAATTAATATCATTAACCAAAAATAATACCTACAGATTTTTATTATATTAAATTATTGAGTTTTATTTTTGTTTTTACTATATATTTTTGAAATAATAATGAATACGTATTTACTTGGTGTAAAATTTATTTCAGGTTGTTTAAAATAAAATATAAGTAATAAACATATTGGAAAATGCATAAGTATGTGTATACATATATGGAATTTAAGTGTATGTATATGTATAAATAACAATAAAATGTAGGTATATATATTGTATATTATATTGTTTTTAATTATTTCAACATATCCTATAGTTATAAAAAGTAATACATTAGTAGCTGTGTGGATTTAGAAATTATAGATCTGTATTTAATTTTTTCGTAACTTGCATTTGTTTGTTTTTTTTTTTTAATAACATTGTATCACCAAACTTTTTTTACTTAGTTTTACTACTTGCTATCATTAAAAATATCTTTTGGAGACTTTCATTTATTTTAAATTATTTATTGTTCACAATTTTATTATATTCATTATTATCTCTTAACTCCTTTGTATTATTAGAATAAGATATTTAAATTTATTTCTTAAAAAAGTGAATATATGTAAATTTAATTTATTATTTTTTCGATGTCAAAAAAAAATTGGTAACTTTTAAATAAAATTAATTTTTTAAGTGTCCAATGCACTTCAATCATTTTTGGTGTATATGTATGTATGTCTATATTTTATATTTATATATATATATGTATAGACGTCGACGTCAAAAATCTATTTTTTTGCAGAAAAATAATTTTTTTTTTTCGATAATCTCAATCTAGGAATATGTTCCTTTGTACTAAAAAGTAGTTGAGACTAAATTGTATGGGATACGGAAGAGAAAAATGCGGGTAAAGGGGAATGAGACGGTTATTGCGTCATAAATTTGTTAAGATTCGTCTTGAATTTGTGCAAATTGTAAATCGAAAAATCATCAACTTTTGGAAACACAGAGGATAGTAATAGGTGCCACATTTTGATTTAGCTGCATGCCTAAAATGCTTAGATTTTCTGATTGTTGCACAATTTCATCCTGGAACCTCAGCGTAGGGTTACTATTGGTTTTTTTTTAGTGAGATCTGACAACATTGAGTTTGGGGGTGTTAAACTCCACTCAATGTTGTTAGCACCCCATCTAGCAATTATGGCTAAATCATACTTGGCCATTCTGAACATAGTAAGCCGTTCTGCATTGACGGCGGTGATTGTGACATCTGATTTCCTAGGAAATGCGTAAGATGCCACCAGAGTGCTGTCGTGGGCGAAACTGTGGATTAGATTGAAGGTTGTAGATAAGAGATGCTTAATAAATATCAAAAAGAGAGTTGGGGCAAGGACGGATCCTTGTGGAACGCCAGCATTTATTTGGAATTTATCGGACGTGTAACTGTCGACTAGAACTCGAATACAGCATACAGAAAATCTTCAATCCATTTACAGAAAGTAGTTCCAAGGCCTATATAGCTTGACATTTGCTCAAAAGAACACCGTGCCAAAATCCATCCAAAAGCTTTCAAAATCGGTCGGATCGGTTACATCTAAAACCATATTGAGAATAGTTCAACTTGCTTGCCTTCTGGAGAATTGTGACTAGAAAAATGGAGCCAGTTCTTGTTATATACATTGAAATCGCCAACAACAACAATCTCGGCATTCGGGTATTTTTCCAGGATTGAGTTTATTTTGTCGGATAGTTTGTTAATGAGCACAGCAGTCTCTAGTTCTGTTGATTGCGAAGATCTGTATAAAAAAACAGAAAAAAATTGTGGACTTTTCAACACGAAGTTTTATCCATATATAGTGAAAAATATGGTTGGAGCATCTTAGATTGTGAAGGATGTTAAAAGCTACATCAGAGCGAATATATAAAGCGACTCCTTTATGGGAGATAAAATGTGAAACTAAAGAGTAACCATTAATATTAAAATTAATATTGTAGTCTCTGACCTGAGTTTCGCATAGTGCTAATAGTGCTGGTCTTTCAGAGATTAAATGGGAATCTACGCCACAAAAGTTTGATGCAAGCCCACGAATATTGCAAAAATGAATAGAAAAGTTGGCTATCATGAAGTACCTACAATTGCGTACAGAAATCAAAAATTTAAAATAATAAAAATTAGAATAAAAATTATGCAAATATTTAAATAAGTTTTACATTAATATAGCAAAAATATACTACAAATAATAGATAAAATAAAAGTTAATCCAAAAAATAGTTCCTAGAAAGAAAGAACTATACCTAACGAAAACGTAATTCGATAACATCGTAAAAAATTAATAGTGAATATAGAAAAATATCTATTGCATTTGACAGTTTTTAATACCTTATCAAATGCAAGCATTGCTCCTCACATATTCACCACTAATAATTATCAGAGACAACAACCGCAATTAATTGAAAAATAATTTATTTTTATCTATTTCTAATACCATTTGGTAGGAATTATGAAATATTTATTACAAAAGAAAAGGAAGGCTATAGTACAAAGAAACATTGTACATTGTTTTTTTTTTTAAAATCAAGTAAACAAAAGAAATTAAAAATGTATAAATTAAAACAAAAAAATCAAAAATGTACAAAAATAAAAATAAGTATTTGAAGTGAAAATAATTAAGTGATAATTATAAGTTAAGATTAATTGAATTAATTGGACAAAAATAAGTTATTAAAGTTAAAGAATTTGAAGAATTGTTTGATAAATTATATATGTATAGTAAACAGTGTTTTTTGATTTTATTATAACTGATGATATTGGTTGATTAAATTGAACAAAAATAAGTTGATAAAGTTAAAAAAAAAATTAAAAATATATTATGTGATAAATTAATTTTATGATTTGTATTTTTTAGTTAAGTGATTGTTTAAAACTTTTATGAACTTAAACTCGCTTCTTTCTTTTTCACTTTTTTCTTTTTCTTGTTTCTTTCTTATTTAGTTATATTAACTTTTTGTTTCAAAAATTTAATTTATCAAAATTGTTTTTTATAATAATGTTTTAAAATTAATTTTTTTTTTTTTATAAAATCGCACTAAGAATTTACAATTGTTAAAGTTAAATTAAATTTTAATTAATATGCAGTAAAAATTGGTCGGTCTATACTATCCAATGTACGAAAAACGAATTGTGGAATACATTTTACTGCTGTAAAAGAAGAATGTTGGACAATGGTTACTTTCATTTTCTCTTTGTCTAATTCGAAAATTTCAAAATCCGAACACATGTTCCAAATCATCTCAAATGTCAGTTTTAAATTTTAAAGAAAAAGAATAACAGAATACCCTTGCACTAAATATAAAGGTTCTATCCTTATTGGTTTTGGAGATATGTTCGTTTGCTCTAGGGCTCATTCGGAAATCTCTAAAATCCGAACCCATGGTCGAAATCCTCTCAAATTTCAGAGACATAAAGAAAACATGCCAGAACACCATTGTACTAGATTTAAAGGCTCTACTTTTGTTGATTTTGATATGCTCGTTTACTTTTGTGCTCATTCGGAAGTTTTCAAAATACGAACCCATGGTCCAAATCTTCTCAAGTGTCAGTTTTCAATTTTACATAGCAAGAAACATAACAGAACACCCTTGTACTAAAAATAAAGACCCTATCTTTGTTGGTTATGGAAATACACTCGTTGGCTCTGGGGCTCGTTCGGAAGCTTCCAAAATTCGAACTCATGGACTAAATCCTCTTAAATTTCAGAGACATAAATAAAACATGAAAGAACACCAGTGTATCAAATTTAAAGGTTCTATCGTTGTTGGTTTGGCAATATACTCGTTTGCTCTGGGGCTCGTTCGGAAGCTTCTAAAATCCAAACCCATAGTCCAAATTCTTTAAAATTTGAACCCATGGCCCAAATCCTCTCAAATTGCAGAGACATAAAGAAAACATGACAGAACATCCTTGTACCAAATTTAAAAGTTCTATACTTTGATTTTGGAGATAATCTCGTTTGCTTCGGGCTCGTTCGGAAACTTCCAAAATGAGAACCAATGGATCAAATCCTCTCAAATTTCAGAGACTTAAATCAAACCAGAAAGAACACCATATTATACCAAATTTAAAGGTTCTATCTTTATTGGTTTTGGAGATAATCTCGGTTGCTCTGGGGCTCGTTTGGGAAATTCCAAAATCCGAGCCAATGGACCAAATCCTCTCAAATTCTCGTTTACTCTCGTTCATCAAGATAGCTTTACTAGTTTTTGAGTTATCGTGCGAACGGACGGACGGACAACGATAAATCAACTCAGGAGGTGATCCTGATTTAAAATATATATATACATGTCCATATTTAACTGACTTCCTTTTGGTGGTTACAAACTCCATATCAAAGTTAATATACCCTATCTTTAGGTGTAGGGTATAAAAAACGAGAATAACAGACGCATAAATATATTTTATAATATAAAATTTCAATAATATATAAAATATTTATTTAAATCTGAGTATTCGAAAAGTTAAGGAAATAATAATTTTGAAGTTTAAGAAACATGTTTTATTTAATGAGAAGAGAATAATTTAATTTTGGTATTTTTAAACAAAAACTATTACAATTGGAATTTCCGTCTCATATCAAAAAGATCGAAAGACCCATTGTAGTTTTGATTTTATTTTTTTGAGGTCTTTTCCTTACAATGGTAGATCAAAAGACGAAATGGGACTTTTGGCGCTGCATCGCAAACAATAAATTTTCACTTTATATTATAAATAAATGTGCACTTAAGAGAAAAAAATTGTTCATAACATTTTTCTTTTTTTTTATTAAATTTTAAAATAATTTTACTTACACTTTTAAAAGTTAATGGGGTCACAATCAGGAAAGTTTTGTGAGTTAAGACTTTTTTCTTTTTTAGAAACAAGTTATTAATTGCCAATCATGAAAGTCTCATGGGAAAAGAATTTTTTCTTTTAAGAAAAAAGTCATTATTTTTCGTTATCATGAATGTTTATTTGTATGACTTTTTCATAATTTCAGACTTTTTAAGTCACACGCATTTTAACTGTGGACTTTGAACAATAAACATCAATATCTTAGGAACCAGAAGTCGGACCGAACTGATTTAAAAAACCTAGTCCGCGATACTGTAATAGAAACTAAAAATAAAAAATTAAAAAGTTCCGGAAAGTGGCACCTTACTTTTTGAACTCCGTTTTTAGAGACGGTTTTAAAAGTCAAATTTTTTTATTTTTGTTTACTAATTTAAATTCTACTTTAAATCATGTCATGTAATCAATTTTTTTCCAAAGTCGCATTTGTTTTTATCTGTATCAAAAAATTCGTAATGTCTCTTATACAGATAAAAATTCTTATGTCTCCACAGTACAAAATGGTATTTACTTGCCTTTCTATTTCTTAAATCTCTTCATCCAAAAAGAAACACCAAATAAAACTAGTTTTCCCAATTTTATTTTTTATTATTTTCAATCCATCAAAATTTCATACAAAAAATTGTCTTTATTTTCAATAAGATAATGCAGTTTATGTTTTTGACACCAAAAATTTTCCATATAAAGCAAAATCTTTTCTTTTCAATTTATAAGACTTTCATGATTGCGTGACTTTTTTGAAAGACTTTTCAGAGAAGAAAAAAGTCTTAACTCGCAAGACTTTCATGATTGACCCCTAAGAATTGAAAATTTCGAATATTTAAAAGAGTATTTTAAAAAATATTTTAATCGAGCTAATCTTTACGGAGTAGCATAATAACAGTTTAATTAAATTAAACAAACAAAAAACAAAATTATGTAGAATGTAGAAGTTATATAGAATATTAGAAATTATGTAGAAGTATTAACTTTTTAATAAAAAAAACCTTATTTACTTCAATTATTCATTGGATTCAGCCACAAAATGTTTTTATTAAATCTGAAACTATAGAAAGCGAATATAGTTGATTAATTAGCATTTTTGATTGGCAACGCCGGTTAATTTTGCTGTTGAAATACTAATTTAGTAATTAATATCAT
Source organism: Poecilobothrus nobilitatus (assembly GCA_947095535.1). Taxonomy (NCBI): domain Eukaryota; kingdom Metazoa; phylum Arthropoda; class Insecta; order Diptera; family Dolichopodidae; genus Poecilobothrus; species Poecilobothrus nobilitatus. The sequence continues at coordinate 182,073,810 of OX352772.1, forward strand.
TAACCAAAAATAATACCTACAGATTTTTATTATATTAAATTATTGAGTTTTATTTTTGTTTTTACTATATATTTTTGAAATAATAATGAATACGTATTTACTTGGTGTAAAATTTATTTCAGGTTGTTTAAAATAAAATATAAGTAATAAACATATTGGAAAATGCATAAGTATGTGTATACATATATGGAATTTAAGTGTATGTATATGTATAAATAACAATAAAATGTAGGTATATATATTGTATATTATATTGTTTTTAATTATTTCAACATATCCTATAGTTATAAAAAGTAATACATTAGTAGCTGTGTGGATTTAGAAATTATAGATCTGTATTTAATTTTTTCGTAACTTGCATTTGTTTGTTTTTTTTTTTAATAACATTGTATCACCAAACTTTTTTTACTTAGTTTTACTACTTGCTATCATTAAAAATATCTTTTGGAGACTTTCATTTATTTTAAATTATTTATTGTTCACAATTTTATTATATTCATTATTATCTCTTAACTCCTTTGTATTATTAGAATAAGATATTTAAATTTATTTCTTAAAAAAGTGAATATATGTAAATTTAATTTATTATTTTTTCGATGTCAAAAAAAAATTGGTAACTTTTAAATAAAATTAATTTTTTAAGTGTCCAATGCACTTCAATCATTTTTGGTGTATATGTATGTATGTCTATATTTTATATTTATATATATATATGTATAGACGTCGACGTCAAAAATCTATTTTTTTGCAGAAAAATAATTTTTTTTTTTCGATAATCTCAATCTAGGAATATGTTCCTTTGTACTAAAAAGTAGTTGAGACTAAATTGTATGGGATACGGAAGAGAAAAATGCGGGTAAAGGGGAATGAGACGGTTATTGCGTCATAAGTTTGTTAAGATTCGTCTTGAATTTGTGCAAATTGTAAATCGAAAAATCATCAACTTTTGGAAACACAGAGGATAGTAATAGGTTCCACATTTCGATTTAGCTACATGCCTAAAATGCTTAGGTTTTCTGATTGTTGCACAATTTCATCCTGGAACCTCAGCGTAGGGTTACTATTGGTTTTTTTTTTAGTGAGATCTGACAACATTGAGTTTGGGGGTGTTAAACTCCACTCAATGTTGTTAGCACCCCATCTAGCAATTATGGCTAAATCATACTTGGCCATTCTGAACATAGTAAGCCGTTCTGCATTGACGGCGGTGATTGTGACATCTCATTTCCTAGGAAATGCGTAAGATGCCACCAGAGTGCTGTCGTGGGCGAAACTGTGGATTAGATTGAAGGTTGTAGATAAGAGATCCTTAATAAATATCAAAAAGAGAGTTGGGGCAAGGACGGATCCTTGTGGAACGCCAGCATTTATTTGGAATTTATCGGACGTGTAACTGTCGACTAGAACTCGAATACAGCATACAGAAAATCTTCAATCCATTTACAGAAAGTAGTTCCAAGGCCTATACAGCTTGACATTTGCTCAAAAGAACACCGTGCCAAAATCCATCCAAAAGCTTTCAAAATCGGTCGGATCGGTTACATCTAAAACCATATTGAGAATAGTTCAACTTGCTTGCCTTCTGGAGAATTGTGGCTAGAAAAATGGAGCCAGTTCTTGTTATATACATTGAAATCGCCAACAACAACAATCTCGGCATTCGGGTATTTTTCCAGGATTGAGTTTATTTTGTCGGATAGTTTGTTAATGAGCACAGCAGTCTCTAGTTCTGTTGATTGCGAAGATCTGTATAAAAAAACAGAAAAAAATTGTGGACTTTTCAACACGAAGTTTTATCCATATATAGTGAAAAATATGGTTGGAGCATCTTAGATTGTGAAGGATGTTAAAAGCTACATCAGAGCGAATATATAAAGCGACTCCTTTATGGGAGATAAAATGTGAAACTAAAGAGTAACCGTTAATATTAAAATTAATATTGTAGTCTCTGACCTGAGTTTCGCATAGTGCTAATAGTGCTAGTCTTTCAGGAATTAAATGGGAATCTACGCCACAAAAGTTTGATACAAGCCCACGAATATCGCAAAAATGAATAGAAAAGTTGGCTATCATGAAGTACCTACAATTGCGTACAGAAATCAAAAATTTAAAATAATAAAAATTAGAATAAAAATTATGCAAATATTTAAATAAGTTTTACATTAATATAGCAAAAATATACTACAAATAATAGATAAAATAAAAGTTAATCCAAAAAATAGTTCCTAGAAAGAAAGAACTATACCTAACGAAAACGTAATTCGATAACATCGTAAAAAATTAATAGTGAATATAGAAAAATATCTATTGCATTTGACAGTTTTTAATACCTTATCAAATGCAAGCATTGCTCCTCACATATTCACCACTAATAATTATCAGAGACAACAACCGCAATTAATTGAGAAATAATTTATTTTTATCTATTTCTAATACCATTTGGTAGGAATTATGAAATATTTATTACAAAAGAAAAGGAAGGCTATAGTACAAAGAAACATTGTACATTGTTTTTTTTTTAAAATCAAGTAAACAAAAGAAATTAAAAATGTATAAATTAAAACAAAAAAATCAAAAATGTACAAAAATAAAAATAAGTATTTGAAGTGAAAATAATTAAGTGATAATTATAAGTTAAGATTAATTGAATTAATTGGACAAAAATAAGTTATTAAAGTTAAAGAATTTGAAGAATTGTTTGATAAATTATATATGTATAGTAAACAGTGTTTTTTGATTTTATTATAACTGATGATATTGGTTGATTAAATTGAACAAAAATAAGTTGATAAAGTTAAAAAAAAAATTAAAAATATATTATGTGATAAATTAATTTTATGATTTGTATTTTTTAGTTAAGTGATTGTTTAAAACTTTTATGAACTTAAACTCGCTTCTTTCTTTTTCACTTTTTTCTTTTTCTTGTTTCTTTCTTATTTAGTTATATTAACTTTTTGTTTCAAAAATTTAATTTATCAAAATTGTTTTTTATAATAATGTTTTAAAATTAATTTTTTTTTTTTTATAAAATCGCACTAAGAATTTACAATTGTTAAAGTGAAATTAAATTTTAATTAATATGCAGTAAAAATTGGTCGGTCTATACTATCCAATGTACGAAAAACGAATTGTGGAATACATTTTACTGCTGTAAAAGAAGAATGTTGGACAATGGTTACTTTCATTTCCTCTTTGTCTAATTCGAAAATTTCCAAAATCCGAACACATGGTCCAAATCATCTCAAATGTCAGTTTTAAATTTTAAAGAAAAAGAATAACAGAATACCCTTGCACTAAATATAAAGGTTCTATCCTTATTGGTTTTGGAGATATGTTCGTTTGCTCTAGGGCTCATTCGGAAATCTCTAAAATCCGAACCCATGGTCGAAATCCTCTCAAATTTCAGAGACATAAAGAAAACATGCCAGAACACCATTGTACTAGATTTAAAGGCTCTACTTTTGTTGATTTTGATATGCTCGTTTACTTTTGTGCTCATTCGGAAGTTTTCAAAATACGAACCCATGGTCCAAATCTTCTCAAGTGTCAGTTTTCAATTTTACATAGCAAGAAACATAACAGAACACCCTTGTACTAAAAATAAAGACCCTATCTTTGTTGGTTATGAAGATACACTCGTTGGCTCTGGGGCTCGTTCGGAAGCTTCCAAAATTCGAACTCATGGACTAAATCCTCTTAAATTTCAGAGACATAAATAAAACATGAAAGAACACCAGTGTATCAAATTTAAAGGTTCTATCGTTGTTGGTTTGGCAATATACTCGTTTGCTCTGGGGCTCGTTCGGAAGCTTCTAAAATCCAAACCCATAGTCCAAATTCTTTAAAATTTGAACCCATGGCCCAAATCCTCTCAAATTGCAGAGACATAAAGAAAACATGACAGAACATCTTTGTACCAAATTTAAAAGTTCTATACTTTGGTTTTGGAGATAATCTCGTCTGCTTCGGGCTCGTTCGGAAACTTCCAAAATGAGAACCAATGGATCAAATTCTCTCAAATTTCAGAGACTTAAATCAAACCAGAAAGAACACCATATTATACCAAATTTAAAGGTTCTATCTTTATTGGTTTTGGAGATAATCTCGGTTGCTCTGGGGCTCGTTTGGGAAATTCCAAAATCCGAGCCAATGGACCAAATCCTCTCAAATTCTCGTTTACTCTCGTTCATCAAGATAGCTTTACTAGTTTTTGAGTTATCGTGCGAACGGACGGACGGACAACGATAAATCAACTCAGGAGGTGATCCTGATTTAAAATATATATATACATGTCCATATTTAACTGACTTCCTTTTGGTGGTTACAAACTCCATATCAAAGTTAATATACCCTATCTTTAGGTGTAGGGTATAAAAAACGAGAATAACAGACGCATAAATATATTTTATAATATAAAATTTCAATAATATATAAAATATTTATTTAAATCTGAGTATTCGAAAAGTTAAGGAAATAATAATTTTGAAGTTTAAGAAACATGTTTTATTTAATGAGAAGAGAATAATTTAATTTTGGTATTTTTAAACAAAAACTATTACAATTGGAATTTCCGTCTCATATCAAAAAGATCGAAAGACCCATTGTAGTTTTGATTTTATTTTTTTGAGGTCTTTTCCTTACAATGGTAGATCAAAAGACGAAATGGGACTTTTGGCGCTGCATCGCAAACAATAAATTTTCACTTTATATTATAAATAAATGTGCACTTAAGAGAAAAAAATTGTTCATAACATTTTTCTTTCTTTTTATTAAATTTTAAAATAATTTTACTTACACTTTTAAAAGTTAATGGGGTCACAATCAGGAAAGTTTTGTGAGTTAAGACTTTTTTCTTTTTTAGAAACAAGTTATTAATTGCCAATCATGAAAGTCTCATGGAAAAGAATTTTTTCTTTTAAGAAAAAAGTCATTATTTTTCGTTATCATGAATGTTTATTTGTATGACTTTTTCATAATTTCAGACTTTTTAAGTCACACGCATTTTAACTGTGGACTTTGAACAATAAACATCAATATCTTAGGAACCAGAAGTCGGACCGAACTGATTTAAAAAACCTAGTCCGCGATACTGTAATAGAAACTAAAAATAAAAAATTAAAAAGTTCCGGAAAGTGGCACCTTACTTTTTGAACTCCGTTTTTAGAGACGGTTTTAAAAGTCAAATTTTTTTATTTTTGTTTACTAATTTAAATTCTACTTTAAATCATGTCATGTAATCAATTTTTTTCCAAAGTCGCATTTATTTTTATCTGTATCAAAAAATTCGTAATGTCTCTTATACAGATAAAAATTCTTATGTCTCCACAGTACAAAATGGTATTTACTTGCCTTTCTATTTCTTAAATCTCTTCATCCAAAAAGGAACTTCAAATAAAACTAGTTTTCCCAATTTTATTTTTTATTATTTTCAATCCATCAAAATTTCATACAAAAAATTGTCTTTATTTTCAATAAGATAATGCAGTTTATGTTTTTGACACCAAAAATTTTCCATATAAAGCAAAATCTTTTCTTTTCAATTTATAAGACTTTCATGATTGCGTGACTTTTTTTGAAAGACTTTTCAGAGAAGAAAAAAGTCTTAACTCGCAAGACTTTCATGATTGACCCCTAAGAATTGAAAATTTCGAATATTTAAAAGAGTATTTTAAAAAATATATTAATCGAGCTAATCTTTACGGAGTAGCATAATAACAGTTTAATTAAATTAAACAAACAAAAAACAAAATTATGTAGAATGTAGAAGTTATATAGAATATTAGAAATTATGTAGAAGTATTAACTTTTTAATAAAAAAACCTTATTTACTTCAATTATTCATTGGATTCAGCCACAAAATGTTTTTATTAAATCTGAAACTATAGAAAGCGAATATAGTTGATTAATTAGCATTTTTGATTGGCAACGCCGGTTAATTTTGCTGTTGAAATACTAATTTAGTAATTAATATCATTAACCAAAAATAATACCTACAGATTTTTATTATATTAAATTATTGAGTTTTATTTTTGTTTTTACTATATATTTTTGAAATAATAATGAATACGTATTTACTTGGTGTAAAATTTATTTCAGGTTGTTTAAAATAAAATATAAGTAATAAACATATTGGAAAATGCATAAGTATGTGTACACATATATGGAATTTAAGTGTATGTATATGTATAAATAACAATAAAATGTAGGTATATATATTGTATATTATATTGTTTTTAATTATTTCAACATATCCTATAGTTATAAAAAGTAATACATTAGTAGCTGTGTGGGTTTAGAAATTATAGATCTGTATTTAATTTTTTCGTAACTTGCATTTGTTTGTTTTTTTTTTTAATAACATTGTATCACCAAACTTTTTTTACTTAGTTTTACTACTTGCTATCATTAAAAATATCTTTTGGAGACTTTCATTTATTTTAAATTATTTATTGTTCACAATTTTATTATATTCATTATTATCTCTTAACTCCTTTGTATTATTAGAATAAGATATTTAAATTTATTTCTTAAAAAAGTGAATATATGTAAATTTAATTTATTATTTTTTCGATGTCAAAAAAAAATTGGTAACTTTTAAATAAAATTAATTTTTTAAGTGTCCAATGCACTTCAATCATTTTTGGTGTATATGTATGTATGTCTATATTTTATATTTATATATATATATGTATAGAAACAAAAAACATCAAAAACAATTTAGAGCAAAGAACATCCGGTCTTCTTCTTTTTCTTAACTTGTAAGGCAGCTCTTGTAGCCGTTTCAAAAACATCTCGAACTCCTTCTTTTGATTTAGCTGAACATTCCAAATATGCAAAAGCATTTATTTTTTCAGCCATAGCACGACCTTCTTGTGGTTTTACAGGCTCTTGTTTCATTTTTGCTAATTCCTGAAAGGAAACATTTTTTATAAAAAAAATTACATTTAATAACTATATTATATGAGTATTATATTAGATAAAAAAAATATTGCATATTTGAATACTGATGTGAAAAGTGTTTGAAAGCTCCTAAGAAAGTTTAATTAAAAAAGTATTTGTTTAAATAGTTTAGTTGAAAATGTATTCGTATGAGAAGTTCAGTTACCAAAAAATTCATTACGTCCTAAATTGCTTACGTTCAATATTATTACAATTTCCAATTACTATTTTGTTGTTTTAAAAAAATGCATAGTTTTAATTCTGTGAACAATACTTTAATCTTTTCTTTTTTAATTTTCTTACAATGTTGGAAATAAGATAATTAGAATATACAATATGTTTGTATATGTACTATATATTTTATAATTTTATAAATTGAAGGACTTAATTTAGTATTTTTAGCGAAGTTAACTTTAGGCTTTTGAAACTGCGGGTGGTGCTAACTTTTTTCATAAAGTTTTTCTGTGAAAATAATTTTTCATTTAAATTCATAGGTATATCTATCTAATGGTTAAAAAAATGTTTATTTATAAAAAAATACAATGAAGTATTCCAGAGTACCTCGAAAACCTGTCAGCTATTAAGGAAACGAAATATTCTTTATGCAATACAAGAAAATTATCTGAAAAACTGTTCCAAAAATTTTTACTAAACAGACTGAAACCAATAATAACCACCAATTTGGTTTTCGACATCAGCATTCCACAGTCGATCAAATAAATTGAATTACGGATCAGATAATATAGAAAATCGTTAGAATAAAACCAAATATGCTTCTGCCGTATTTTTAGATGTTGGAAAGACATTGAGTATGAGTGACATTTGTATGAATTTAACCAATTCCTACCGAAACAAATTGTTGATATAATTGCCTGATATTTATCAGATAGATATTTCAGAGTTAAACAAGAAGAAAAAAACCTAACACTAATGGATATGAAAGGGGGAGTTTCCCAAGGTAGCCTTCTATTCCCTTACTATATGTGATATTAATTTATGATTTGCTTGAAACCGAAAACACAATTACAATATTTGCTGATGACACGGCTATATACAATCGATGCCCAATATTTTTGGCGAAACTAAATACGTTTTCATTCATTAACAGAGATCAAAGTCAAACCCGAAAAAAATCCCTTTCCATATGCACCGACAGCCATCCACAAGCCATTCGAAATATTAACAACAAAGAAATTATGACAAATAAAGTTAAGAACCAACTCTTTAAAAATAAGGGTTACCCATAATAATGTATCCAAACACGTCAAAATAAAAGGCATCGAACTAGCTGACTAAGTAGCAAATAATGCACAAAATTACTCACTGTACTCTAGTTTTTATGATCATTAGAGAACATAACGAAAAAAAGATGTAAACTAAGACACATCTACGTCTTTCATAAAACTACATCATATCGATATAAATTAGAAGAGAGGCTCGCTACAGTTGCCCACAAGAATTTTGGATTTAAATTTATCAGAATTCGCCCAAAAAAATTCGCCCCTTACTACTCTAGGTGTTGTAAAAAAAAATGGAGCGTCTAGACGTTTTATTGGAAAAGTTTTTGTAAAATTTAAAAATCCAGTCCGAAATTCCTAAATTTTCATGGTAATATGAATACTTTACAAAAAACAAAATAAAAGGAGAGTCAAGAGATTATAATTTATGCTTTATGATACATTCTATTTTTTAATTATTTTTATTTAATTGTTACACCAAATTCGAAATGAGTCGCCAATAATATTATAGTTTTACTGTAAGGTCTTGAAAATAAATTCAAATATACAGATATTTTTAAGTTAAAATTTGGAATAAGATGTTCTACTACGAAAAGTACATTTTCTTTCTTTTTTGTTTTAAAAACAAACAATTATATAAGAGAGTAATTCAGCCAATGGTGTAGTGTTTAAGATACCGGCCTTTCATACGAAAGGTATCGGGGTCAAACCCCGACTGGGTCATAAAGATTAATAAAAAATAATATAGATTTTTTATATAATATATAATTAATAGAATATAATTAAATTAAAAATAAGTTTAATGTCCTATAAATTATAATAAATATCATATTGTAATATATAATAAAATAACAGGGGCCCCGGTGGCCTAGTGGGTAAAAACGTATAAATTTCGCTGTAAACACCGAGGGAGTGTGGGTTCGAATGCCATACACGTCGTAAGAGTTATTCCCCCTTACGACATTTACAGCCACGCCTGAACAGGAAAGGCTATGTAATTTCCTGTCCACATTTATGTCGCAGAAAATGCATTAAAAAAAAAAATAACAAAATAATAATAAAATATAATTCTTGTGTAAGATAATAGATGGCGTAGAACTAAAGAAACGCAGTCTTGTACAATAGCTACAGCCTAGTAATAGTAACGGCTTATTGAAATAATGATTCCAGAAACTAAAGCTTAGTCAAATATGAATAATAAATGACTTAGTGGATACCCTATGCTCCTTATAAGGAGTAAGAAAAAAAAAATAAGAGTTTTATTATTATTATTTTTTTTTTATATTACAGACATCGCTGTAGATATTATAAGAACAACATTATAGAAAAGTTTTAAAGCTTAATTAAAGTAAAAAGTAGTACGGCAGAATCAATTTAGGAATTCAATCTGGGAATATTTTAAAGATATAATATTCCAATGAATAATTTAATTGGGTTAGCTGCAGACAATTGCTTCGTAACACAAGTATTAATGGTGTAAAACTTCGTTTTCTAGAAATCAGTGAAAACTTATTTTATTTGGGATCAGTGTGGCCATTTGTGGCATTTTCATGCTAAATTTAGCCTTTTTTTTATCTCGTTTAACATTATGTATTTTGATTTAGCATTTGGCATTTTTTTTAGCATTACGAAAAAAAGATTTAGCATTTTTATTCAGCTTCGATGTGGCATTTTTATTCAACTTAGATGTGTGAACACATATATTATTTAGGGAGTATTGACTGTCCTAACATGACGTTGATTGATTACTGTGACAACTAAACTTACTACAATATACAACTGAAAAATTTAAAATCTAATCTTATTAGTTATTTAATTAAACTTTGGCCATTCACTTTAGACCATTTATAAATATTTTATTAATTATTAATTTATTCTTATGAATTGTTAATTTTATGATAAAACTTTGAAGTATTAAATAATTTTTTTTGAAAATGTTAAGATAAGTTGAATAAAATACAATTAGATTTATACATACCTACAAAATTTTATATTTGAAAAGAAATCGTAGTTTCTAATTGATATTTAATTTACCTAAAACAAAAGGAAAAACAAAATACAGAGGGTAAAGATGTGTTAGTTGAACAAGAAATTGCTCATGTAGAGAATACAGAAGACCAAGCTTTAGAGATAGAAAAATTATGTCGGCCAAGTGGTCGCTCTACTACTTCGGCAGGCTTCCAATCTTTTACCAAAATTCTGAATCACGTTGTTCAATAAACTGTTCTCAATAGTTGAAATCTGCTCGATAATGTTGTTTTTAAGCTCTTGAATTGTTGTGGGATTAATGCTGTACACTTTCGATTTCACAAAACCCCACAAAAAAATCCAACGGTGTCAAATCGCACGATCTTGGTGGCCACATCACTCCTCCTCTACGAGAAATAATGCGATCTTCGAACTTTTCCTTTAAAAGATCCATTGTTTCTCTTGCTGTGTGGCAAGTGGCACCGTCCTGTTGAAACCACATATTCTCTACGTCCAAATCATCAATCTCCCGCCACAAAAAGCTTCGGATCATCTCCCTGTAGCGATTTCCATTGACCGTAATCGCATTTCCATTTGTGTTTTCAAAAAAATATAGTCCGATGATTCCTCCTGACCACAAACCCCACCAAACCGTAACTTTTTGTGGATGTACTGGTTGCTCTAAGATAACCCTTGATTCCCTTCACCCCAAATGCGGCAATTCTGTTTATTGACGTAGCCATTGAGCTGAAAATGAGCTTCGTCGGTGAAGATTATTTTGTTAAAAAAATTCTCATTTTCTTCTTGTTTTTCGATTGCCCAAGAAACGAATTGCCGACGTAATGGTCAGTTGGTTTTAATTCTTGCGTCAGCTGGATCTTATAAGCCTTTAAATGGAGATCACGATGCAAAATGTTGAATAATGTGGATGGTTTGATGTTTAATTGCTGCGAACGATGACGAATGACGAAAGTTTTTGGATCTTCTTCAACACTTCTGCTCGCAGCTGCTACATTCTCGGTTGAACGGCCACTACGTTGATAAATGTTGCCTCTGTTATCAAGAACAGATCCAGTTTCTAGAAATTTATCAACCATCAGCTTGATTGCACGATTTGTTGGAGCATTTTCTCTACCAAATTTTGTTCGAAATTTCCTAATTACATCTTGAAAACTTTTACCATTTTCAAAAAATATTGTAATAACAAAAACACGTTGTTCCTTCGTGTAACGTTCCATATTAACTAACCGGAATGTATTTAGAATATACCTATAGAAACCTCGTATAAAAATTCCAGGTAGAATAAAAATGGCGGCAAAATCAAAATGATACCTCAATTTTGAACACCCTTTATAAAAATTTATTAGAAAATTTAATAAATAAAATAAAAACTTATTAGAGAAGCTTAATACTCGTACTTCAAGTTTCTAATTTCTGTTAAAACTCAGTTTTAGAAAACACTAGTTTCTCATAATGATAATCAAAATCCATTTTTTAGTTATACATAACTAATTGACTAATGACTCTTTATGTATAATTTGTTCAAATATAATTTATGAACTAATATTATTATAGCTATATCATAACATCAAGGTCACAAATTATAAAATTCCGTATACGACGTACTCATAATATATTACTTCTACTTGTTTTTTATCCAAAATTTTTAAAGTAAGATTTAAATTAAAACATCCCTTTAAAAAATAATTAAACTAATCTGTTTTCAATTATAGTTACTGTAAAACAAAAAAGTCCTCAAAACTTTCGGTGTTGATAAGTCACGGAAAAACCAAAAAACATATTATTTCAGTAAAAATTTAAAAGAACAAAACAAAATTAGAAAAAGATTATGAAATTTTTAATAAAGCGTGTGTAATAGAGCGTACTACTTTAACATTGCTTGCCATTCGTCAATAAGATACGTTAATCATCTAATGCTGTGTAATAAACAAAATTTCAATAATAATATAAATCTTTCAAATATTAAATTAAGTAGAACTAAATGCTCTGCTGTTATAAAAAATTGTTCAAAGCCATTTTTTAAAAATGACTTAAGAAAAGATATTGGTGAGAGTTATTTTAGCCTGATAATTGATGAATCAACCGATTCTTGCGTAATTAAATTTCTTGGGGTTGTAATTAAATATTTTAGCAAAGAAAGTTCATCAATAGTAACAACTTTTCTTACATTATCTTCTTACAACATCTTCTTACAGAAACTCTTTTTACATTTAAATTAGAAGCAGCTCACGATGAAGGAATTGTAAAATGTTTAAAAGATGTTTTAAAAGATTTTAATTTGGATTTAAAAAGATTAATAGGACTGGAAACTGATAATGCTGCCGTTATGGTAGGAGTCCGTAGCAGTGTATTTAAAAAGTTGAAAGACGAAGTACCATTTCTAATCCTAATTACGTTTGTTTGTCATAAGCCTTCAATGTGCTGCTGAATTTTTACCAAGAAATTTGGAATTTTTAAAAGCGAAACTTACAACTGGTTCTTTAGATCATCTTTTCGACAAAAATCATATATTGAATTATATCAGAACTTAAATAATAATCATAACCCTTTAAAAATTGTTCAGTCGTGTCAAACACGTTGGTTATCTATTGCTTCTTGTGTTGATGGAATATTCAATCAATGATCATTTTTAAAGGAACATTTTGATAAAGCAAGATATAAAAAAAAATGTTATTTTGCCGAATTTTTTTTCAAAATTTTAATGATGCTATAAATTATGCATATTTGTGTTTTTTGAAGCCAATATTACTAGATATACAAAATGTTAACAAAGAATTTGAAAGCAAAAACGTTGATCCCACCAAGGTTTTTACAGATCTAATGAATTTAATAAAAAAAAATTGTTACATTACAGTTTCAAAGTCACACAATTTCGATCCTCTAAGAAATTCTCTCAGAGGCAACTTACTTCCTAAACCTTATTTAGGTTATTTATTTGAAAACTATATTTCTAAAGCTGCATTATAGTATTTCAAGAAATAGACGTATTGAATTTGTAATAAAATTAATAATGGAATTACGAAGGAGACTACCACGAAACATTGAAATTTAACAAAATATAAACAATTTTTCTGTAAGCAATACTGTAAGGGTTATAAAACCCAAAATCATAGATATTTTGCAAGAATTCTGCCTTAATGATAATGAAATTGATCTTGTCCAAAGTTGTTATGATTCCATAGTAATAAATAAATGGAAAAATATTAAGTCGACATTTGAATTTTGAATAGAAGTTTTAAGTTTTCAGAATGCGAAAACCCTTTCGAAGATGTTGCTAATTTTGCTTTAAAAATTTTACGTTTACTAATATCAAATGCAGAAGTTGAACGAAGTTTTAGTGCAATGAATCTTTTTAAATCTAAACTCAGGAACAGAATGAAAAAAGAAATGTTAAATTCAATTTTAGAATTAAATATGGTTTGAAACGAATTAATAAATGTTGCCATAATTTCCAAATAAATTAAAAGGATGTGAAAATAATTGGAACTAAAAAATTATATAATAGTTTTAGAGAAGATGACAATGCAGAATCTGATGAAAATTTCATAGATATTGATGAGAATGTGGACTTACAAGAAATTGATTTTAGTTTTGCTTAAAATATATAATATATATTATGATATTATGATTAGAAATAATGGATTAAATTTAAATGAACAGAATGCATAGTTATTATTTATTTCATTTTTTCTTTCGAAACTTAGCACTTTTTTTGATATATTTAGCATTTTTTTTTTTCTCAGAAATTGTTAGAATTTTTTTAGCATTATTTATATTAGTAATCTGGCATCACTAAGACGGAATTTTACAATTTTTCATGACATTTAGCATTTTTATGGAAATATGAGTTGGTAACACTGTTTGGGATGCACTTGTCATAGTTTGTATCTTTGTGCTTCTAAATAAAAGAAATTCCAAAGTATGTTGAGGACAAGTTACATAAGATTTATTACCATTTTAGTCAAAGCCCAAAGCGACAAGACGAACTAAAAGAATTACAAAAATATTTTCAGACAGAAGTATATAAAATACAAGGAGTTAGTGGAACAAGATGATTAGAAGTAGAATACGTAATAAGTTTTAAAGCAATGGATTGTTCTTACACATTATTTTAATTTACATATTTTTGAAGAAAAAGATACTCGAGCTTCAAATTTAAAAAAAATTATTAAATTTAATTAAATTAATTTAAATTTTATTAAACTTAAAAAATTATGAAACGAAATTATATCTTTATTTTTTAGCTTATATTTTGAATAAAATTTTTCAAAGTGAAGTAACAAACATTCATTTGCTTAGATCACTTTTATACAATAATTATAAAGCAGATTACAAAATTTTGTTTTTCCAAATATTTTAAACGACGATTTTACTAACATAGGCCTCTATTATGACAGTCAAGTATCAACTAGATGGTTGAAAAGTATCAATCAATTTCTTGAAATGGTATTGCCAATTGCAACTTTTCCATTATGTTGGAAGAATTGTGAATGAAGTTTGCAACTATCAACCATCAACTCAAAATTGTTATTGTGAAATACAATATTAGTTGACAGTTGTCAAATTTTAAAGGTCAAAGGAAAGGGTTGAGTTCATGTTTGGAGTTCTAAGGTTGTAGTTCTTAATCATGCTGGTACAGAAAAAAGCTCTACATTCAAAAACGTTTTGCTGCACTAAATAATTTGAAAAAAAATCGTAAGTGAGTATAAAATATAATATAGGTATTTTATATTATAAGAATGAAATAATATAAGAATGAAAATAAAAAGTTCGACTTTTAAGCTCGCCCCAAAAAAAGCAGACCTCAAAAACTAAGGTACATTTTTCCGGACTTTTTTATTTTGTTTTTTTTTCTTTTTAGTTTCTATTAGAGAATCGGGAACTAGATTTTTTACATTACATCTGCCAGACTTTTGGGTCCGAAGATACGGGACCTTCACCAAAATGACAATAAGAAAGATAGCAAGAGTATGACATTTTTGATTATTTTCTTATTTTTGTTAACATTTTTGTATACGATTTTCTATTATATTTTGTTAATTCAATTAAAATAACACAACAAAAGAGGTAAACAAAAATATAATTTTGAAACTTTTACAAATATCAAAATAAATTAGTTAAATTCATAGTGGAAAATTTATCAATATTCACAATAAAAACAAAAAATTGGCAACTACAGTTCACTCCGGCTCCAAATTCCAAAAGTCGTTTTAGACGCCCTAAGAAAGTGACACAACGTGCAAAAAGAGTTTTGAAGAGCTTTATAAAGCAGAATCGAATTGCAAGCAAAGTTAGGAAAAAAACCAACACAACTATCTCGCCAAGGGCAAGTGAGAAATATTCTCTGCAGTAAGAACCTAAAGAGAAGAATTGCAATGAAAAAACCAATTTTCGCAAAACAAAAATGGTAAACGTAGGCTGGAATTTGCCAAAAGTTGCAAATTATTGAACCCTGTTGAATGGAAAAGAGTTCTTATCTCTAATGAAATTACGTTTCAGCTCCTTCCAAGTGGTAGAAAAACAGTATGTTACCACCTTCCATCTGAAAAATATGATATGTTTTATGTGAATCAACAAACACAATATGGTGGAGGTAAAGTAACAATTTGCCGCAGTATTTCCTCGTATGGTTACACAGACTTAGACTTCGTAACCAAATAAGTATATGCTGCAACAAACGTTGAAATTTTAAAAAGTAAAATGCTACCATTTATGGAAGAGAAAATGTCATTATGTGGCGCCATATTTCAGCAAGACAAACCTCGACCCCAAGTTGCGAAAAACATTTTGCAATGGTTTTCGGATCATAGAATTGATGTATTGCTACGACCAGCGTACAATCCAGATCTGAATATTATAGAGAATGTATGAAACATGCTGAACGACAGAGTTACGAAAAAAAACCTGAAACCGTTGAGCAACTAACAAATCTTTGAAAGAAGAATGAGCAGCGGTTTTTATAGAAACCTTTCACAAACCAACTCCACAACCTTTCTTAGTCAATCCACAGAAGAATCAACGACTGCATAGCCTCCAAAGGCTTTTATTTTAAGGGATAAATCATGATCTTAAATTTATACGCAGATCATTTTTTTCTATTCTTTTTTTTATGTTACCGCTATGTCTTTGTTTTTGTTAAGTTCATTTTAAAAACTGAATTGTTATTGTTTTTATTTAGTTTTTAGCACATTTCCAAAAAAATTTTGAAAAAATGTGCTTATTAGTTTCACTCTGTCCGTCCGTCCGTCCGTCTGTTTACAAAACTTCTACACCGTTAAAGATAGAGAAAAAAAATTTTAACCATAGGTAGGTCTCATAAAAAAAAATAATTTTGTGGAACAACTTTTCCATGTAGCCCCCCCATTACGGAGCTACAGCCCCTCAAACTTTGAAAAAGCCCTATTTTTAAATGCATATATCTTATGTTCTGCTTAAGATTTTTTCAATCTGAAAACGTCATTGGACAGATATTTCTTTTATCTTTGTAAATTAATATCAAAATTATACATTTTTTTTAAATTTAGTATTTAAATTTACCGTTATGTGAAAACCAAATTTTGCATGATTTTTCTACTTTCATAACTCCGGCACGCTTCTAGATAGAAGCTTGAAATTTTGAGGCAAGAAAGAACTTTTAGAATTAGTATAAGTTTGCTCAGAAAATTTTTTCGGACCACCCCCTGTTTATGAGCTATTAGGGATTAAAAATGGAAAATTTGCTATTTTTAAACATCTGTAACTTAGGAACCTGTACAGATTTTACTTCTGCAAGATATAAAAATTAAAGCTACAATAATATATTTTTACGTGTGTTAAAGGTTTATTTTAATTGTAAAGGGTTCCAAAGTTGCAGCTCTTCAAAATTGCGAAAAAGCCCCATTTTCAGATATATATATCTCGGGCTCTGCGTAATAATTTTGCAATCTAAAACCGCCAGAAGATCGAAAATTTTATTATCTATAGAAAACAATATCAAAATTATGTAATATTTTGTAATTTACTATTTAAATTTACCGTTATGTGAAAACCACATTTTGCATGAAATTTCTTTTTTCATAACTCCGGCACCCCTTTAGATAGGAACCTGAAATTTTGAGACAAGAAAGAACTTTTAGAATTAGTATAAGTTTTCTCAGAAAATTTTTTGGTAACACCCCCTCTTTAAGAGTTATTACGCCTCAAAAATTGAAAATTTGCTATTTTTAGACACCTGTAACTTAGGCACCTGTACAAATTTTTCTTCGGCAAGACATGAAAATTAAAGGTTCAATAATATATTTTTACGTGTGTTAACGGCTTTTCTTAGTTATATAGGATTCCGGAATTACGGCCCCTCAAAATTTCAAAAATGTCCTATTTTTACATTTTTGCTTATTACATGAAATTTTCAAATTTTTGTGTAAGTCACACTTCTAAACAGTTTGTATTGAATTTTGGAAATGTGCGCTTTTAAAAACCGTTGGTTTACATTCTACCTTGTTTATTTTTATTTTCGAATAAAAATTTAAGAAAAAGAAAAATTTTAATTATAAAAACGAAATAGTTTTGCAATTTTTTTTGGTTTTAAATATTTGCGCATAACTGTAGTATTTGTTATATCAAATATATATGTAGGTTACAAGAGAATTTATTTTATTGTAAATGTAAATTCAAAAAGTGTAATATTAACTGACATTGGTATTTCAATATTTGAAATATTTTATTACAAAAAACTAAGAATACAGCTGTTGCTCTTGTCAACTTTTAAATATTCGCACAAACTCTTATATTATACAGGGTGTTTCGCCAATAACCTGCATATAACTAAGAATGGTTCTAAGGTTCAAAACAAACACAAATTCTTTCGGAGGTGGAGTCTATTCTCATCCGTTTGGGAGATATGGAGCTTATAAATTTTTTTGGGTGCCTAAATAATTTAATTAACAAGAAGAGAATCTTAAATTAAGAAATAAAATAAATAGTTTAGGAGGAAAATTAAACTGATGGAAACAAAAACAATGCAATTATATTGATGTAATTGGAATTCCCAATATTAAGAACATTCCTGCCATGCAAACTGCACAAAAAGTTTTAAAGAGTGGTATCAAACTATAGCTATCTCAGAGAAAAAAAATCAACGCTAGGTAAAAAATTTGGTTTAGAAATTTTAACATTTTAATAAAGAAAACATGATAATGGTAAAGCAATTGTTATAAAATCATTTGATGATCTTAAAAATCTAAATAGATCATCCTAGGAGTCTTAGGTAAAATTTTGATAAATTGGTAGCCCATTTCGAACTATTTCCTAAAAAAACCGGTTTTTATTTTTGCTTCCGAAATTTGGATACTTAAAAATGGAATTTGTAATTATAAAATTTTGTTACTTCTTGTAATAGCAGTTATGAAGCGGGCAGCATTGTTAGAAATGATTTAAGGTTTATTAGATTTTTTATTAGAATTTTCTCTTTTGCTGAACTTAATTAAATTTAAAAATGCTATCGTATATTAGGTGATTTTAATATCAACATTCTAAGTAAATGTTGATATTAAAATCAAATAGTTTCGCTTCCCTAATAAGTATTTATACTGGTATTACTTCTTCCTCTATTTGCATTAATCATATTTTTTGTAGAACACCATATAAATAATAATTATATTTTAAATACACTTTTATATCGTTTACAAGTTACATTCCAGATCATATAATGCTAAATAAAAATATTTTTTTTTTCTTTATTTATTTTATTTGTTTTAAAGCTCTAGCCGTAGTCGTCTGGCTTAATAATTTTTTTTTTCTTTTTAACAATATTTAAATTTATAATTCTGTTTTGTTAGTGAAGTGTTACTATTTCAATAATATTCAAAAAAATTTACATAATATTTTATAATTACATATGCATACATTTTTTTATTTTCTTTTTTTTCTGTTTTTATTTTCATAATCAAAAAATTCACAAAAAATTACATTTACTTATGTATTTTATACTGGTTTTACGCATAATTTTTTCCCTAGTTTTTTTTTATTTTCTAGTATCTTTTTTTTCTCTTTTTCCTTCTTTTATGAAAATTAAATATGCAATTAACTATTTCAAAAATAATTTATTTTTATTAAAGTTTTTTTTAAAGATTTATCTGGTTTTATTTAATCTCATTACCATATTTATGTTATTATTATTATAGTCTTTAATTTGTTTCTTAAAAATATGTGTGTAATTAACATTTTTTAAATCAACTGATAGTTCATTAAAATATTTTAGCCAATTATAGAAGTTTGTATTATTTCTTGTATTGTGGTGACTGTGTATATCTAATATCGTATTTAATAAAAAAAAAATTAATGTTTTATTTCGTTCTTAAAAGTTTAAATTCTAGCATATACAGCTCATACTTGCAAATATTGTTGAAGCTTAAGTATTTATCGGAATATAAGGAACGGGTTGGAAATCGTATATCGTAATTATGTATTACTTTTATTAAGTGAACAGCATATCTTCGTTGAAAAATATTTTTAGTCATCGCAATACAAAAATGTAGGATTTCAATATAACAAAAAAACCTTTTTAGAAACGTGCTCAATGATTCAATTTAATGCGATTATTCAAAATAAGTAATTAAATACTTCAACAATTTCAATCGGAATTTCAGGTGGAATATTGGGCTATGGAAATCTTTATTATTAAATAGAATAATTTTTGTTTTTTAATGTTGACTTTTAAACGATACTTTGTCGGCCACTCATCGATTTGAGTATTTTTTGAGTATTTGGTTACAGTATCATCAGCGTACAGCTGAACAATGCTCTATAATGTTAAGTGTGTTATATCATTAATAAAAATGTTGAATAGATCTGGGCCAGGGATCGAACCATGAGGAGTTCCTTTTAGTACTTCTTTAGAAGTGCCGTAAGAATTGTTTAGTCTAACATTTTATTTTCTATTTTTTAGACAAGTTTTAAAATAGAGTAATTTTTTAATATTGAAATTTAACCTTGTTAATTTAAGTAGCAATACATTGGGATCAACGCAATCAAAAGCTTTCGAAGACACCAACCGACATCAAGGAAATTATCTATATTTTTCGAAATAAAATGTGAGTACGTAACTCTGCACTTTGATATGGGAAAAAATCAACCCATATCACACGACATGCTGACCTACATTTTGATTGGTGGGTTTAATGTAGGTCATGCTTGGTCAGTAGGTCAAGAACTTGTTTTGATTGTTTTACTTGGTTAGTGGTTTAGTGTTTTTTGCTTTAATGCTTTGGTTTAGTAGGTCAAGCACTTGTTTTGATTGTTTTGGTTTAGGTTTTAGGTTAGGTTGTATGTGTGGGTTGTTAACTTATAAGTTCCAAATGGTTCTATAGTATGAAGTCAAGTGTTAAGCCATTTAAAGTAGGCCCTTAATAAACAAAATTGTATTAATCATCATGGTTTAAATAATAGACACACATATAAAAATAGTAATTATCATAACATATAAAAATACTAAATAATAAAAAAAAGTATAAAAAACTCTTATATGAAAATTTAAAAAAACAGAAAATTTTTTATTTTTAAAAAAATCTTTCTTTTTCTTTTCTTTGTTCAAAAAAAATCTTTTATTTTTAAAAAAATCTTTCGTCTTTTTAAAATTGAAAAGACAAAATTTTGCATTAAAGAAAATGAAAATAAAGAACTTGTTCTTTATAATAGCAAATGCACCTATCTACCTTGAATTAAAAATGTGTAGAGTAAAAATAAAACACATAAAATAAATTTTTTTCACATTCTAGTTTTAAAAGAAAAAGAATTAAAACGAAAAATTAAAAAGAAAAAAATTTTTTTGCTTACATAAAAATGTGGTTTCGTCTGATAGATACATATTTTTGTTTTTCTACTTTAAGAATTTATAGAAGAAAAGAGAAAACGAAAGTCATTAATTAACTGCTAAACTAAAGATATACTCTAAATACTCTAGAACTCTAGAAAGATATATTCTTTACTCTTGAAATGCATATCTATTTTTATTTTTTTTTTTTGTTTTTTTGTGTTTTTGTTTTTCTATGTCTATTTTTTTTTTTTTTTTTGTTTTTGTATGCAATAAAAATTAATACAAATATAGGTTAAGTGATTTTGGTATCTATTTTGAAAACAAATAAGGTAAAATATTTATTTTTATGTTTAAAATTTTTTATTATTATATTGTTCACATATGCATAATTTCTTGTTTATGTTGAAGTGAACTCTTTTAGTTTTGTTATTTAAATTCATATCGTGCAATTATGAAAATTGAAAGTTTTAATCTAACATTTTTTCCATTTTTTCATTGGATAATCAAAAACCTTATAAATTTCCTGGATGTTAAATTCTCATAAAAAGTATGTATGTGATTTATTTACTAGAGGATCACATAATAGAAATATATCTGTAATATTTGTAACACAAAATGTTTTTCACCAGGGTAAATTTTCAAGAGATATTTACTCACTTAACTGTAAATATTTAGTACTTTTTAAGAATGTAAGAGATAAATCACAGATAGTCAATAAATATATCCCAATTAGGGCTTGTAATACCGGGATCCCGGTAGTCCCAACGAATTTTGATACCGTTCAATACCGGTATTGCTAATCGTTTAATGGGAGGATGTAGGAGGATACAGTTTACATTAATACCATTTTCATTACTTTTTCATGTAACTAATTTATTTTTTATAAGTAATTAGCATATTGTTAGACGTTGTCATGTTGTCATGGAAATTGATTTTACTTTAGCATCATCAGTTATTTCAGTTCTTCCTCCAATCAAATTAACTGTCGAAGCTTGTTGTCGTCAAGATGCCACTTTTCCTAGCGCAGATGCGGCTTTATTATTTATGTTTAATGAAGTGACAGAACAGAATACTGTTTTAAGTAATGAATTCAAAGAAGAGCTAATTATTGGTATACAACAAAGGCGTACTGATTTATCGAATGTACTGCAATACCTACACAATCCTACTATTGAATCAGAAGATGGCGATGTAATTTTTTATCGAATCAATAAAGCAACAATTATAAAAATAATTATAAACTTATTGGAACGCTTATATAATATCGATGATGATGATACTAAAAACATAACAGCCTCTTCCATCGACGTTTCCGAGTCATCTGATTCTGAGCCAGAAATACTAATTTCGATGACAATGAAAGAAAAACTAGAAATGGCAATTTCCAAGAAAGTTAATGTGAAGAAAACTACGAGTGGCATTTCAAAAACGATGAATTCTAAAGTACTTCATAAAGCTATGAAACAGGAACTAGCATACTTTTAAGTAAAACATATAAGCGGCAAATATCTTCAACTGGTATATGCCTACCTTAAGTCTATACCACCAACTAGTGTCGAATCCGAAAGATCCTTTTCCCCAGTAGGGTTGCTGTGCAAAAAAAATCGATCCAGCTTAAGCGACAAATCTCTTGATAATTTAACATTTTTAAGGGCATATTTTAAAGGAAAAGTCACAACAATAGAACTTACTTATTACTTATATTATTAATTATTTTGTTTACTCTATTTTTTATTATACATATATTGAATGAAATATTTTAATTTGTTTTTTAATTTTATTTTTTTTAATTTTTCCAGTATAGTTCCTATTCAGTGTAGCATCTATTAAAAAGCTCTAAACCAAAATTCCCAAAAATAATTATAAAGCACTGTGACCCTGAAGTAATAAAAACATTGTGTGAAGTCTATAAATATTTTAAAAGGTAATTCTAATATAAGTAAAAAAGTAACAACCGAATTACGAAAGTATAAAAAGATCACTAATTTGCTGGAAAAAAATCTATAAATACCAAAAGAAAAATCATTATTCAACGTGGTGGATTTTTACCTACATACACTTCTTGGTGCAGTACTATCAGGGATAATCGGAAATTTTATAAAATGAATAATACAACATTTAATAAAATGATAATTCTAAAACCCGAGATTTATGAGAAAATGAAGCAAACTGCGCATGTTGAACTTAAAGAGTTGGCTAAATATATGAAAATATTGTTAAATAAGCGTCTCACGGACACTCAAAAATGGTATTTATACAGACAAAATCTATTTAAAATAAGAAACAGGAGCCTCGGTAGCCTAGTGGGTAAGAGCGTATAAAATACGCTGTAAACACCGAGGGAGTGTGGGTTTGAATCCCACACACGTCGTAATAGTTATTCCCCGTAATGAACTAAACTAAATTATGCATTTTATGTCATATGATGAATTACTACTAAAGAAAATGATGAATTTTATGTCACTTTACTCAGCGATTCATCTATGAACTATTATGCAGAAAATGCATTATCATCTTTTACAAATAAAATGAATAAATAATGTGTGATTCAAGGTCGGTATTTTCAATTTTATAAACCATGAAGTTCATTGTACACAATCAGCAAAAGCTGAAAAGATGCCTAAAAACATAAGTTACACTACAATGTGTTACTAGGCCTAAAATAGATATAAAAATAAGAGCAAATTACGCTTATATCCTGGAAGAACTTTTGACAACATGTTTCAATCAAGTATCTTCGAAAGTTACAGATTTTAAAAAATATAAATCACGTGTAACAGAACCTTTCAAAACTTACATAGATAGTGTACAATTGATTAAAATTTTAATTAATTAAAATTTAACCGCAAAAAATAGGTGATAAAGATGTATGGTGTTTAAGTTCTATTAACATAACAAAATGATTTCACTGATACTGTAAAAGAATTCAATAATATTCAATATTGCAATGTGGAGAAATCATTTAATAACATTTCATTACTTTTATGTGGTAAATAAATATGGATACAAAATAAACTTTTCCAATAGTTCAATTCCAACAAAAACTGTATTACATTTTAATAAAATATAAATAAAAGCGATTTCACAAAACTATATATTATTTTATTTTATTTATTATGGAGAGAGTAAGTATTATTTAATTCAATCTGATAGAGGACTTGATGACATCAGCCCTTTATTACATTCAACCGTATCTTTTCAAAGAGGTCGTGGATTGGGAAGCTTTTTCGATATTTTTCGGGACTTTCTAGATATTTGAAACCATTATTTACTTCAGGTGCTGATATTTTGAAAAAAGAGGTTATTAACTCTGGTATCAATGCTTTATCTGATATTGCATCTGGTGCAAATGTAAAAGAAGTTATGCAAGATCGTAGTAAAGAGATTGTTAAAAATGTACGACGTGGTGCCGTACGAAAACTGAATGAAATATATAGTTCTGATAAAAGAAAACGAAAAGCTATAAAAACACCATTCATTAAAAATTTAAATTATTTTACGTCAAAACGACGCAAAGATAATAGCAAAAAGAAACAAAGAGGTATTTTTAATTAATTATGATTGAGTGTATGAAATCTGCGTTGGATATTTTTAAAATCCAACCCATTCAGTCTAGCATTTTACGATCTGAAGAAATCCATCGATTTAATAGAATTTAAGGATTTTCTAGGATAGAATTTAAGGATTTTCTGGCTTTTCCTTAAAGGTGGTAATAAATTTAAAATTTTTAATATAAAATCAGCCATATCATTCTAGTCTGGCGCAAAAATATTTTTTAAAAAAACCAATAAATATGGCTAGGCGATGTTTTACTTGTCAAAAAGGCTTTAGTAACAAGAACAAAGGAATCCAGTGTGGTGGAGTATGTAAAAATTAATTTCACATCAAATGTGCTGTTATAGCTGAAGAGGTTTTTGATGCAATACAGGCAGGTAATACTACCTGGAGATGTAAAACATGTCCTGGTATGAGCAATGAATCACTTGTAGGAGATCATGCGGATGAAACGGTTCAAGAGCATGTAGAAGAAAATGAAAATGTTCCTGATATGAATCTGGATTTTGATTGGTCCAGTATAAAGTTGAATAAACATGTAAGTGAAATACTGAAATGAGGAAACTTGACCAATTGTTTGCAGCAGCTTGTAAGTGCAGTAAAAGATATACATTTGTCACAATCTTTCTTCAATACAAAAATTGATGACCTAATCTTACAAAACAAACGAATGTTAGAAGAAAATAAAGCACTAAAGGAAAAAATTAAGTGCACGGAAGAAAGAAATATAAAGCTGGGAAAACTGGTAAACAAAATGTAATTACAAATAGAGGGATTTCAACAACACAAAAATAGGAACAGTGTCGTAATAGCCGGTCTCCCACAGAAGATTCAGGATCCAAAAAATACAGTATTTAAAATAATAGAAAAAATACAGACAAACATAAAAAAAGACGATGTAATAAATGTCTCCAGATTGCATCAAGGAAAAGATGCTTTATATTTGGTAGAGTTTAAATCACAAAATAATAAAACTGAACTACTAAGTAAGAAAAAACTATATAAACATCTCTTTAATACTGAGTTTCACTTTGAAGATAATGGGAACAAGCAGATTTTTTTTCGACACCATCTCACCCATTTCAAAGTAAATTATATTATGAGACAAAGCAGTTCAAATTATCAAATGAATTCAAATATCTTTGGATCAAAGAAGACACCATATTTATACGCAAAACAGATAATTCTAAGGTATTTAAAATACAAAATTTTAACGATATCACTTTTTTTCAAAATCATATTAATAAGTAAAGTAATTTTCAAAATCTCTAAATTAACTTTTTTAATTTTAATACTAATAATTTTAATATTATATAAGTTATTTACACATTCGTTTTATGTTGAACCTTTAATCATTTTAACTAATATTTTAACAAATAACATCACCTTTATTTTGTTAAGATACCTAACCTACAATTTCATTTGTCAATACCGCAATTTTTTCTCTTGCTTTTTCTTAAAATCATAATTTACATAAAACCAAAAATAAGACTAAAATCATTTAATTCTAATCTATTTATGTATTACCACAATTTTTGATTTTTCTTTTTAAATTAATTTTTTTAATACATATATCTTCATATTTTTACAACACGTGTTTCTTATTTGCACTAACAACTATATTACAACATATATTTTTTTATATATTTACATTTTTTTGTTTTAACTTTACTAGTTTAATTTTTTATTTGCTTTTATTTACATTTATTATTTTTAAATTTAATTTTTTTTATAATTATTTACATTAATCCACCTACTATTTTTAATTTTAATTTTATTTTTTTAATAATTAAAAATTTTATAGCAACAATCGACATGTTTTCTTATACTACTTCTAAAGTCATATTTCTTGCAATTTCTATTCGATCATTCTGCTTGAAATATTTTCTATTATCAAAAACAACTGATCATTTTAATTTATATAATACATTTAAATTATGTGTTATATAAACTTATTTGTTGCACATTAGAGCAGCTGATAATTTTTTATTTTTTTTATTTATCTTTTTTTTTTTTGATTTAATTGCTTCGATTTTGTTTAATGACTTTGGATAATATTGATAATATTAAAGATAACATAAAGGTGGATCCATTAACTTTGATCAAACTTCAGCAATACATAAATATAAAAATAATTTAAATATTATGTATCTAGTTATTCAAAAGTTTACGCAAAAAATTGTATGAAGTGGAAGCGTTAATTGATAATTTTAATTGTAACGTACATATTATAGTATTGAAAGAAATATGGTTGCATATATCAGAAAATAAATTTTTTAATATCAATGGTTTCACCGCATATTTTAGTAATAGACAAATATGCATCAACCCAAAATCGATGAAATAACGTTAAATAAAATGGGTCAGTTATAGTAGGTGATATGAATATCAATTTACTAAAATGCAATAACTCTGACAACAAGCTATATATTAATATGTTACTTAGCAAGGGCTTCATAATTTTTAATAACATTTCCGAAAAATATTCTACCAGAATCGGCACGCACTCCAAATCAATAATCGATCACTTTATTACAGACTTAGTAAAACAAAAATATTACTTCCATATATTAGATACATATCTTTCTGATCATCAAATGCTTTTTATTAGTATAATTAGTTGACAAACCCACAATAAGTAGAAGACCCCAATATAAAACTATATTAAACTTTGATAATGTTGCAAATGATAGAATATGGTCAAATCTTGACTCGTATACTGACTTTGGAGAAATTGTTTCCGATCTTAGTTCAATTATTAAAAATTACACACAATACCCGTTAAAAATTAAAAAAAAAAAAATAAGTGGATCACAGAACTAATTTTAACGAAAATAAAAATTAGAAACTCATTCTTTAATTATAAAAAAAAATTTCCAGATGACAATCATATTAACAATTTATATTTGCAACATAGAGATAACATAAAAAAATTAATAGTTGAGGTTAAAAAAAATACTGTTCTGACAAAAACTGTGATAGCACAAAACTCAAAACTATGATAATAAATTTGGAATTTATATAAAAAAAATAATGTTCAATGAAAAGCAAAATGGTGAGAAAAGAACTCAATGAAAGGCTCTTTCTCTTTGTACATTAGAATCTCCAAATGAAATCTCCAATAACAATATTGATTTCAATTATATGAATAAATTCGAGAGATTAATTCAATTTATTCGCAATTTCAATTAACCCTAACCAATGCTGATGAAGTTCGTGTTTCAATTAATTCTTTAAACTTAACGGCGGCGACTGGGTTTGATAGTATATCTACGAAATTTATAAAACGATTCTCAGAGGATCTAATTCCTATCATTGTCAAATTTATTAACAAGACTCTTCAAACAGTTCTCTTCCCGTCTAATTTAAAAACTGCAATTGTCACTCCTACTTATAAAAACGGGTATAGTGCAGAGTGTTCCAATTACCGTCCTATTTCCGTATTACCAGCGTTTTCAAAATTTTTGAAATTATTATTAAAAACAGATTGAACACTTTTATGAATTCCA
The DNA here is from genome assembly GCA_947095535.1 of Poecilobothrus nobilitatus. Lineage (NCBI taxonomy): Eukaryota > Metazoa > Arthropoda > Insecta > Diptera > Dolichopodidae > Poecilobothrus > Poecilobothrus nobilitatus. Next base: position 182,101,832 of record OX352772.1, read on the forward strand.
ATGGTATTTTAAGCAAAGAACAGTTTGGTTTTGAAAAAAGATCCAATACAACAGCAGCTTGTCTATGTTTAACAGATTTCATCTCGAAAAATATGGATAAAAAAAAGCATTTGATAAAATTCTATTATTAAAATTGTCTAAACTTCATTTGTCAGACCTACAACAACTGAAATTATTCAAATCATATCTTGAAAACAGAGATCAAGTAGTCCGCGTAAATAATTCCTACAGCTCAAAAAAAAACCGTAACCAAAGGAGTCCCCCGCAGGGACCCATTTTGGGGGATGATCTGTTTAAAAGTTATATAAATGACTTAACTCGTTTAAACATCAATGGAAACCTTCAGCTGTATGCAGATGATGCTGTATTGAAATATGCATGTGATAGTGAAAATGATTTGAAGAGCTGTATTCGAAATGATATGAGTATTATACAAGTATGGTGGAGAAAACATCGTCTTGGCTTAAATGTGAAGAAAATCAAAATTTTATTTTTCGAAAATAAAAGTTTAAATATGGGGACAACATTCCGTTTGAACAATGAGAATATAGAACTCGTAAAAAAATTTAATTATTTAGGTCTAATAGTATATAGTACAGCAAATTGGAGTGCTCACATTGAACACGTAATGAAAAATTTAGCTCCCTATATTTTTATAATACGCAGGTTAAGAAACTTTCACAAAGCTCAGGCTAAGGCCATAAAAACAAAAAAAAATTTTGTGTAGATTATGTAATATTTACAATTTATGAATTTAATAAAGAAAAAAAGAAAAAAAAAAGTTCCCTACGATCCTATTGCTTCTTTAGACAATCCTTCAACTATTGAATTTATTTTACTGGGTCATGGCGAACATATACACGGTTGAAAATTTAGGTATAAAAATTAATAAGTTTTTTCATATAACGCTTACGTATACTTTTTTTAGTATTAAATCAATATATTCTCAAATTATAATTCATTTTTATCTGATAACTCTTATAAATGTAATATGAAATTCGTATGCATTGTTAGCTGATAAGCCAATATATATAAAATTAATAAATACTATTATTATATTTATATTTGAAATAGATTAATTCTAATAAGCCAAATTTATAAATTCCGCTTATAAACTGCAAATGTTATTATAATATAAAAAAGTTATAGAATTTATACTTGTTCGGTATAAATTTTATAAGTTACTTTATATAAAAATATTCAAATTTAATTTATAAAAAAAAACTTATTAAATTAATACAATTTTTTTATTACATTATTTTTTTTGTTTTTATTTATATTTTACCAGCGGAAATTCGAATTAGTTGAACTTATAATTTAAACCATTTTCTTTTCGTTTTTATAAGAAAACTTATAAAGTTAATACTTTGCACTATTAAAACGATACAGAATTCAAATACAACTATAATTTTTTTATAAATATTCGGTGTCTGTCGCCACAATGACGGTTAAATGAAACGGGAATAAGACGCTTCTATTATTCTAATAATGATTTCTTATTATTTTAATAAGAAATAAATATTATAATAATAACATTCAGTTCTACGTAGTACGTACAAAGATAAGTATTTATTAAGTATGTATAAAATATACATACATATGTATGTATGTTGTACGTTAAATTCAAGTTAAACTTAAACCATAAAGTTAAACGTGTTTGAAAATTTAAGTAAGGTGGTTTGTTGTTTGTTAAATTTTGGTGCTTTAAATTTTAGTGTTCAAATTTCCAAAAAAATTAATTCAAATAAAAAATTAAATAATAATATTAACTTAATTTAATATATGTAAATAATAAATTGCAATATATTTTGAAATATTTAAAAAATGAGTGGTATTTTTATAACAATTGAAATTGATAATAATTTCAAATTTATTGAAATAATAAAATTTAATGAAGATTCCGAAGGATTAGTTTATACCGATTTTGTTTTTTCAGGTAAGTTTTAAATTTATTTTATTATTATAAGTTTATAAATAAATAAATAAATTTATATATATATAAAAATAATATATATAATATATATATATTATATATATGTATGTATATATATATATATTGCACCTATTAACAGTTTCAGCAAATACTGTGTAATTTGCTTTGTACGATTTGCTTAACAAAATATGCTCGAACACTTTGCTTTTAATTTTTTCTATACATACCTAAATTGTTGGAAGAAAGTTATATGTAGGTACTTTGTAATACCGTTCTTTTTTCAAGCACTGAGTGTGCACATGTATACATATTGTTTATTTTATTTATTTATAAAATTGAATTCTTTCCAGTTAAAAAAGTTTTTAACTATAATAAAATGTGAACATTTCAGCATTACAAGAAACAAATATTACGTATGAAGATTTTGATTGTTTTTTAAATAATCACGGTGCAAGAATGGAAGAATATTTGTTCATGAAATATATATTACAATATTTAAAAAATCCTTGTCCATGTTTGTTTCTACGGGTAAAAAGAAAATCCATTTTAAATATAGAAAATTTATGTTTGCCTAATATGAATAATTCAATAAATGAATTTGATTCCGTCAATTTGGTAACAAGTACAGACTCTCCAAGAGTTTTACGAAAACAAAACGCTGCTTTCGGTCCTAGTTTAATGGTAACATCTGAAGTAATTTATTAAAACTTTTAAATTTCAATAACTTATCACCATCTTTTTTCAAACAGAATCTTAAATTGTTTTTTTTTAAAAAAAGGCTGGTGGTTCTGCGATAATTGCAGATTTTGTGAAAAAGGGAATATTAACTGATACCCAAAGAAGGACAATTATCTCATTTTTAGCTGCATACGTGCAAGAAAATTTTGGCTTCAAACCAAATAAAGAGCAACTGTTGGCATCTTCGGAAGCGTGTTCAAAATTGTTTCCGAATTATCTCGAATCAGTAAGAATCATTCATTTTATTTTATTACAATAATATTGCATTGATTTTATTTTAAGAATCTTTTATTTAATGCTTTTCTTCAAATTAAATTAAAAAAATGTTCGCGTAAGAAACGAAGATTAGAGAAGCAATTTGATTTACAAGAAAATGTAAAACCAGTGGATGATGCAGCTAATGATGCTATAGATGAAAGTGTTGCTGAAAATCATCTCAAGATCTTAAAGCTAGCAAATCTGCCAGAACAGATTGATGTAGTGAAAGAAAATTGAAAACAACAGCAACTATTCGCCAAAAACTGATGAAGTGCGAAAATATATTTGATAATTGCAAATATTTGTTCGTCTGTCCAGAATTAGTACGTAATTTATTTTAAGTTATTTTTAAAATTGCCTTTTTATTCAAAATTAACTACAGTATCTTGATCAGTTTGCATAATATTTTAACTATAGTCTGTTGTTTGTATTTTTCAGATTCTCTTTGACTTTAATTTAAAACTCGGGCAAGCACCTCAATTAAAACTTGAGTGGCCTAGTTACCAGCCACATATTTTCCTAATAGTGAAAAACTCTGGAAAACAAATTTTATACACAGAGATTGAGCGACAAAACGGTAAATAAGGCTTGTTTTTGATTATTTATTTATTTATATAAAGTTAATCAATTCTAATATTATGATAGGAAATTTATATAGGAAATTCAAAATCTGCAATAAATCAATATTTATTAATAATAGATGGACTTTTAATGCCATTGAATTCAGTTTCTTGCTTTACTGAAACTCTGGATTATATATTTAAAATACATTTTTTGTTCGACATCAAATACGATAATAATTTAAAATTGTTTTATATATTTTTTACAAAAATATATTTATAAAATTGAAGCAAAAAACGCATCGATAACCCTTACTGATCTTCATTTAAAATTAAGTAAGTTAATGCAAAAAAATTAATATTCATGTTTATTACAAATGTCAAATATCGTATATCAAATATCGTTTAAATCTATCGTCTATCATTTTTCTTGGTATTACGAAGTATTACAAAACGATATACGATAAACTTAAATCTAACGAAAAAGCTTTTTTAAGTATGACATAAAATAACATGAAAAACATTCGGAAATTTCAAAAGTTAATTTTATTTCAAATTTATTTAAAAGGTTTAGACTTTAGACAGTTTTGTTTTTAAAAAAAATTATAAAATGCTATCTGCTGATTTTTTTTTTTTATTTTTCAAATAATTTTACGTTTCTTTACTTTTTCTTTAAATACTTACATTTTTCTAATAAAAAAATTTTTAAACACAAAGAAAACGATACGTTTTGACATCTGTAATAGTAAATTTTAAAAAACTCATACAAACTTAAAAACTTTTTTGATAAACGCTAAAGCTTTCTTTTTAAATACGTTAACCCTTTCGAACCGGCTGGTACAACGCATGTACCACTAAAACTTTAAACGTTCCTAAAACTTATAAAGTACATATAAATTGGTTTTTTTTAAAACCATATCGTCCGTAAACTATTTTGTCATGATTCCTGAAGAAACATGTTCAATTTGTTTTTTATTTGTCGTTTTTATGCCGTTATTTTCCAGAGCAACTTAATAACAAAGTGAAATGTAAAATAGATTTTAATTAGTTTGTTAGTAATTTTTACTGTGTAAGCACATAAATTAGACAAGCATAATAAAATAAAATAAATTAGATATTAGTGTCTTAACTGCTAAAGGTAAGATTTTTTTTATAAAACTTGTGTTTTTTTACATATTTTTATACAGATGGTACATATATGTACCAGTAGTACTTCAGCTATTAAATTATGCTTTGCTGTATTACAGATATTTGGCAATATTATTATTTGAATAATGGAAGAAGAAGATATACTACGCGATCTTTTATGCAGTGATAGCGAAGATTTTTCTTCCGCAAGTGATGATTTATTTGCAGTAAGCGACAGAGACGAGGGCCGCGAAGAGCAAGATGATGAAGAAAATTCTGACCACCCTAACGAACCACTTGATATAGATGATGAGGAAAAAGAAAATGTTGACAACTCGAATCTACGATCTACAGTTGGTGTTTTTTTCTGGGATTCACCCAACGAAACGTTCGTTCCGAAAAAAACTCCGAGTGCTTTGCGTACTTGTAAAATAGGATCTCATATACCGCGAACATCATCAGTTCTTGAAATTTTTAAAAAGCTGGTGCCGAAATCTGTTTATATATACATTGCGCAATGTACAAATGAGCGTATTCAAATATATGAGAATGAACAGCCACAAAAAAAGACAGATAAAAATAACTAAAACTAATTGCTAGTGAAATAGAAGTTATTATTGGATGTATGTTGATCATGTGCTACAGTTCGCTTCCTTCTATAAGAGATTATTGCTCACTACATAAATCGCTTGGTAACGAAGCAATCAAGGACGCAATTTCACGTGATCGGTTTCTGTTTTTAACTTCCAAAATGTATTTTGCCTCACCAGAAAAACCTGCAGATTGTAACAAAATATATTACGTAACGGAAATAGTAGAATCTTTGAAGAAAAACGTTCCAGAAGTGCAGGGAAGAAGTTGCTACCAAAGTATTGATGAATCTATGACCAAGTTTAAAGGGAAAAGCACTTTGAAACAGTACCAGCCTCTCAAGCCGGTTAAGCGGGGAATTAAAATGTGGCTGCGAAGTGATGCTCGTACCGGTTACACATATGATTTTAACATATATTCAGGAAAAGAAATAGAAATAAACTTAGGTAAACTTGGAGAGAGAGTTGTTAATAAATTAGGAAATTCCATAGTAGCAGATGATGTTACATTGTGTTTCGATCGTTTTTTCTCATCTGTCAATTTATTAAATACAATTTCATATCCAGCTCTTGGAACTATTATGGGTAATAGAAAAGATATGCCTAAATTCGATACCAATAAAATGCAAAGGGGTGAGTGCAAGTTCCAGTGCACGTTTTCCGGATTATTATGTGTGAAATGGCAAGATACTAAGGAAGTATTGGTAATAAGTAACTGTCACGAACCGAATATGACAACAGTAACTAAGACTTTAAAAACGGGAGAAAAAATAATAGTGCCATGTCCAGAGCAAATAAAATTTTGTCGCGAATATGGGTGGTGTCGATTTGGCAGATCAGATGAGTGGACTTTATGAATACGACCGAAAATCTAACAAGTGGTGGAAAAAGCTTTTTTACCGCTTGATAAAGATGGCAGCAGTAAACGCATGGATCATTGGTAATGAGTTTCATCGCAAGAAAATACCTTTCAAGTCGTTTTTGGTAGATTTAGCTGAAGCTTTGATTGAAGAAAGTTCCAAATCTACAGCTTATCGCAGGTCACCAAGACCAGGTCGGGTACCTCGAAAATTAACTACAGGAATCGAGCATCTACCAATTGAAGGGAAAACAAGACGCCGATGCCTAAATTGTACCCGTCAAAAAATACAGAGACGCACAAAAACAATTTGTAAAAAATGTGAAGTTCCATTGGGCAAAACATGCTTCGCACCGTACCATTCTTAGTTATAATAATGTGTAAATATTTTTTATTTTTTTTTTTGGTTTTTATTTAGTTTTTTATTTGATGTTCTTTATTTAAATTTGAATTTGATTTTATTTTATGTTAAATAAAAAGGAAATTTTAATATAAAACAAAAAGTTAAATATTTCATGACATGTTTTACAGGACGGTGGTACATATTAGTACCACAATACATTCCGGCTGGTACAATGTTGTACCACCCCCCCATTGGTGAGCACCGCTTCGTGTCCACATTTTGCCCATGTAAAAGTTTTTAAAAGTGTATACTTAGGATATTCCTTACTTTAATTGGATTCAAACTTACGTATTCGAAAGCCGGTTCGAAACGGTTAAACGATAAGTAACGACATATGTAATAGATATGAGAATTTTTATGATTAAATATCGTATATCGGAAAAATTTTGACAATTGTAATAAACATGATTATATTTTTATACTTGTTTGAAAAATATTTTTTGATTTAAACCTTTTCATCTAATTTAAATTATTTAACTTATAACTTATATAATATTTAATTATTTAACTTTAAGTAAAATTATATGTTTTAAAGAAATATTAAAAAAAAAAAAATTTTATGGCTTGTTAACTGGGCTTGTTTTTAGTTTTATTATAAATTCATAACTATTTTTATAATTGTTACATTATGAAATATGTAAATAAATATGGTAAATAAAAAAATTTAGTTTTACACACATATATTTATAATTAGAAAACACAAATAAGTATATAATAAAAATTTTTAATAATGAATTAATGTTGTACTTTTTATTTGTTATTTAAAAATAAATATTTTTTTAAGCTTCCAAGATAGATTTTTTAGTGAACTGTTAATGAATACAATAAAAGTAAGTACAAATTATTTAATAAAAAAAAATATGTTTGTAATTTCTTATTATTTTTATAAAATTTCTGTATACATTTCAATAAAATAATAAATTATATTAATAGGTTTTTTTTTTATCGAATTAATATACAACACATATTAATATGAAATTAAGTTATTAAATTCATAACAACGATTTATCCATTACATTAATAACTGCGAAGTTACAAATTTAATATTAAATTTATATTAATTTGATCGCGATCGACTGGTCGATCCCATGAGAATTTTAGGTCGATCGCTTTATTAATTATAAAATTGTTGGAATTATTAAATTTTTAGAAAAATTTCTACAAACAAATCATTAAAAAATTTTTAAAAAAAATTATTTAAACCTAGTATACTATGCTAAAGAGAAAAAAAATATCACGTAAATATTATAAAAAGCGAATGCAGAAATAGTTTTATAAAACAAAAAAAAAGTTTATATTTTTTTGGTCAAAAACCGTTATTTTTTAAAAAAAATCTATAGTAGGCTGGTTAGTTACTGGTGCCTATTTAAAGTTAGTTAATTTTTTGAGTTACGATTCATAATTATTTTTGATATCGTGCAAGGTTGTTTGTTCAAAATTACTTGGTAAACATATTTTTATTATTTTCTAAATTACTTGGTTAATTAATATAATTTTTTAATAATGATTTTTTAAGTTGCATTCATTAGTATATTTGAAGTTTTGTAGAGTAGAGTGATTAATTTTCCAAATTACTTGGTAAGAATATTAGCTTTGTATTTATACTTTGTGCTAACAATTTAAATATTTATACCCAGAATTCATCATGAGTACTCAATCGAGAAGTAATAAAAAACCAAAAACATACCATTTTAATTGCGATTGGGAAGAAGAATTTCTATTTATTATGAATAAAGATAAGTGTACTTGTTTAATATGTAGTTTGATAGTAGTTTTGCCGAAAAGAGGTAATTTAAATAGGCACTTTGTTACTGCACATGCAAACTTCGATCGAGATTTTCCTCCGAAATCTTTGACTAGAAAATCTAAAGTACAAAGATTGAAAATATCTTTGAATTTTCAACAATCTATGTTTAAAAAAATTTTGCAGTAAATCTAAAATGGCAACTATGGCATCTCTACGTGTGAGTCGACTTTGTATACAGCATAAAAAACCATTTACAGATGGTGAGATATTTAAGGAAGCATTTTTGGCTGCTGCTGATAGTTTATTTGAAAACTTTAAAAATAAAAAGGAGATTATTGACGCCATCAAAGACATGCAGCTTTCAAGACACACTGTAACAAGACGAGTTAAAACCATAGCAAATGATTTACGATCTCAACTTAAACTGAATTTTGAAAATTGTGATTGGTTTTCACTTCAATTTGATGAATCTACTGATAATTCCGATATGTCCGAGCTAAGCATATTTGTACGCTTTCTATTTTCAGATTCAACAGTAAAAGAAGAATACCTCAAAATTCTTCCTGTGAAAGAACGAACTAGAGGAGAGGACATCTACAATGTTCTGAAAGAGTTCATAGTATCTGAAAATATTCCACTAAAGAAACTGGTGTCCATTACTACAGATGGAGCTCCTTCTATGGTAGGCCATGAAAGTGGATGTTTAGCATTTTTTAAAAGGGACAATGATTTTCCTGATTTTCTTTCCTACCACTGCATAATACACCAACAATCATTATGTGGAAAAATGTTGAATCTCGATGACGTTATGATGAAAACAACTATAAAAATAATCAATTCTATTCGAGCGAGGGCTCTACAAAGAATATTGTTTCAATCCCTTCTAGAGAGCGTTGATGCACAGTATGGAGATTTGCTTCTACATAATACAGTAAGATGGTTGAGCAAAGGAGCAATTTTAGAAAGATTTCGGAAATTATTGCCACAAATAAAAAATTTTCTGGTTGAAAGAAATGATCCTTATGCTGAACTACTTCAAGATAAGATATGGTTGCAAAAACTAGCATTTTTCAATCTAGCATTTTTCATTCAATCAAAATCAAAATTAAATGGATTAAATCTAGATTTACAAGGAAAAAACAAAACTATTACTGACATGATTACCGCTGTTGATACATTCAAAACAAAATTGGAAATGTGGATAGCTCAATTAGATAAAAAAGATCTAAAACACTTTTCAAATCTTAAAGATGAAATTGGCTCAAACATAGAAGTTTATAGTTATGACGAATTTGGTAATATGTTACAACAAACTTTTGTGCAATTTCAACACAGATTTACAGAATTTGAAAAGCTTCGGCCAATCGCTTCTTTTTTTACATCGCCGTTCAATAAAATAAATATTGAAAATATGGCTAAACTAATTTCGGAATTATTCAAAATGGACGTATGTGGCTTAGAATTGCAACTAGTTGAGTTGCAAAGCGACATTGCTCTGAAATCGTGAGATGAACTTCATATATGGAAATATATCAGCATTGAAAGATATCCACTTTTGAAAGATGCTTATCATCGAGTACATTCTTGTTTCGCCTCCACATATTTATGTGAATCATCATTCTCTCACATGAATTACATAAAATCAAAATACCGTACGCGGTTAAATGATAAACATATGGATGACTGCTTATGCTTAGCTATTAGCAATTACGAACCGAACTACATTAAAATTGCTGAAAATATTCAAAGTCAAACATCTCACTAAAAAATTTGGTTTGAATGTTGAACTAAAAAATTTAAAATAAACAATTAACTTTAAATATTAAATTATGCATTTTTTTATACATATTTAACTTATTAAAATAAAATTTCATGTAAGGTCGATCGCTATTCATTAAGAGAATGAAAAGTGGATCCTTGGCTTATTTAGGTTGAGCATACCTGATATAGAATATTAAATTAATACGTTACTAATTATACATGGTTTTAATATAATAATTATGTCATATTAATATGTTTCTATGTATTCATTATTTTATATTAAATTCTTATTAATATAATGTATAAATAGTTATCGATTTTAATAAATTTCCAACTTATAGATTCAATAAGCTTTTTTTATGGATTTATATGAATACGAAAAATTTATTAATTTTATACCTATTTTTTCAACCGTGTAGAGATTTGTCTTCTACATATTTGAGATTAAAAATACAGATCTTAAAGAAAGATGGAACACATTATAATAATGCAAATCTGTTGATGGGAAAATAATAACACAACCATGTGCAATTAATAACATTTTAAATTCTTTAATAAAACAATGTAATGTTCAATTAAATGGCAAGAATATAACATCATCTGATGGAAATTATCACTATAGAGGTTACATTGAATCATTATTGAATTATGGTACAGATGCTGCTGCAACTCATTTAGAATGTGCAGGATGGATTTTAGATAAGCAAATATAGCAAAATCTGATAATAATGGATCAAAAAGAACGCCAAAAGTTGTATCATAACAGCAATGTAGTGGAACTTATGGGTAGATATGTTTAATCAACCTATTATACTTATAAATAATGTTGACATTCGTATAGTTTTAACACTTAAAAAACTAGAGTTTTATCTTTTTGCAGACGATTCTAATGAATCACAATTAAAAATTATATAAGCCATGCTATTTATGAGGGATGTTACCGTTAGTCCAAGCGTGCTGTTAGCACACAATGCTGTTCTTGGGAAATAATAATCCTATGCTAAATATGAAGCTAAATATGCTAAATATATATAAACTTTTTGTTTATTTTCTGTGTTGACTGTTGACCACAATGAAAGTGGATCAGATGAAATAAAAGCGATTGCCGTTATTAATTTTGTTTCTGTTTCTTTTTTGTTTTTGAATATTTTTGATTGCTTTGCTAGTCTAGTTGTGATTTTTGAATTTTTCCAATATTTTCAAATAGTATTAACTATATATTGGTTCATTTAAGATTTAAACAATTTTATATAACTTAAAATTACGCCGAAACCTAAATTAAGTTTAAAATTAAGATTGGAATTGTATGTTAATCAATTTGGTGAAAATTTCAGCACTGATGGGACCATATTATTTTGTAAATCTTGCGAAAAAGGAATAAATTTTGAACGTAAATTTTTTATTGAACAACATATTAATTCAGCTGTACACAAAAATAATGCAAATAAGAAAAAACAAACACAAACTTTAGAAAAACCATGACAACAGAGAATTTTATACAGAACTATGTAAAGCTTTTGTTGCGGCAAATATCCCTTTTTGGAAGTTGGAAAATACAGAATTTAGATCGTTTTTAAGTAAGTACACAAATAAAAATATACCATCAGAATCGACAATTAGAAAAAATTATTTAAAACCCATGTTTCATACATAATGAAATTTAATTAAACTAAGAACTGAATCATAAGAACCTTTTTAATTAAACTAAGAACTGAATTATATAACAAAAAAATCTAGATCTCTATTGATGAGACCACTGACATTGGAGGAAGATCGGTTGCTATTGTTGGAGTTTTAAGTGAAAGTGAAGCTGATAATAAAAGTTATTTGTTAAATTGCCAATTTTTAGAATGCACAAATTCTACAACAATAGCGAGATTCTTTGACGATTCAATTAAATTACTTTCAGAAGACTTTAACCGCGACAATATTTTGATTTTGGTCACTGATGGTGCCGCTTACATGAAAAAAGCTGCCTAAGGTATAAAAATTCTTTACCCTAAACTAATTCACGTTAAAACTGACAAGTGGGTAGCGAATCTAAAAAAAATTTTTTTAAAAGCTCCAGGTCGCATTATAGTTTTTAAAGAAAAACGCACCAGGCATAGCTCTTCCTCCAAAGCCAGTATTCAAATAAAAACTTTGATGTACCTACTAGAATATATATTAAAAAAATTTGAGGATGATGTAATATTTATCTGCAAAAATGACTTGATATTTATTTCTTCAAATTATGGTTTTCTTCCAGAAATAATTGATAAATTACAAAACCCTAATATGCTACTTACGGAGGCTTTATCTATACTTGATCTTACTAAAACAAAAATTTATGAGGTAAACGGTGAAAAAGGCGCACAAGTCACTGCAAAATTAAATAAGCTGTTAGAAAAAAATGAAGGACTATTGAAAGTAACAAATATTGCAAAAGTTTTTAGAGGTGAAATATGGAACAAAATGATTATTCCTCTGATGAAGTTTGTTTTTTAAAATATGCTCCGTTAACGTCATGTGAGGTTGAAAGATAATTTTCTTCATATAAAAATTTAATAAATGACAAGTGGATGAATTTAACCGAAGAAAATATATAATTCAGTGCAATAAATTATAAGAATAAGTTACATTCTTATTTAATTTTTATGAAATAATTTTAATTCATTTATTTTAATTTTTTACAAAATGAAGAATAAATGTTTATTTTGCAAAAATAAAGCTCTGTGTTATTTTTAAATTATATTGTTTTTTAATAAGAAGACTGTTCGCGTAAACTTTTACTGCATATTTATCTTCATATTTAGAGCTTTTTTAATGAATATTTATGCGCATATTTTATTAATTATAAATGCATGAAAATCCGGTCCTTGGTAATGATACACAAAAATACTGTCATATAATATATATATATATAAAAACATGTCAAGAAAAACATGTTATGAAATTGTACGAAGAAATATAAATTCCAACACAACGTTATAGCGTTCTATGCAATTATTCTAGATTGTTTTTTGAAATACCTGAAAATAAACTAGACTACTACTAGAAAACTAGAAAATAAAATTTGTAATATTTTAGTCAAGAACAACAATAAATGAACAATTTTTAAAATTTATTTAATTTGTTTTTATTATGAAATACTTATAGATACATATACATTTATACAAATATTCTTATATATCTTATATATTATTAGGCTATAAATTATTTCTAAAAAATTCTGTAAAATAGTCAGGATCAGGACCAAGAAGGCTTGGTTATTTATTTCCCAAATTTGTTGCTCCTCTGTATCTTCATCTAAGACTTGAAACGATGGCATGAATTCTTCAGTTTTCATTAATTTCTTCTTATCTACAGTAGATGTAATTTCATCAACTTGAATCTCATTTGGTATACTGACTATTGCAGTTCCCTCAGTAAATGGAAATGTTGTTGAATCAGGTTTCATTTTTTGTAAAATATCTTAGCAAAATTGATTTAAAAATGATTTATCAATAAAATTGAACCGCGTTATATATAACAAATCTAAAAAAAAACAACTATGATATATCACTCCTGCAAGATCTCTCAGAGGCGCAAGCGGAAGTAAAAATGAATGAACTTTTCACATTTAGAAGAAATACTGGCATAAAACACGAAACAGTAATCTTCTACGCAAGGCCGAAAATAAATATAGCGTGCAAATTTAATCCATTTCCGCCCGCTCCTAATCCAGTTCAGTTATCTGCTTCAAATTTGAGCTGTAGGCTGTCTTTGATTATTTTATTGTACTTGCAAAATATTTTTTTACTGCGCTTTCTGGTTCACCCTGTAGCCACTGGTGCATTTTTGCACTACTAGCCAAAAATGATACAAAAAAAAATTTACAAATGCAATTTTTTTATGTTGTTTTTTAAATAATTTAATCTTTCATTCATTTTTTCTCTCATACTTCTTTTTCGTCTCTAGTTTGGTTTTTGTTAATATTAATCAAGTAGGTGTTTGCTTTGATAATTATTGTTGATGTAATAAATATTACATTAGAATTAGTAGTAACCTAATTGAGCTTGAGTTTGCTTTATTTTACGTACAAATTGTTATTTATTGTATTTGAAATTGAATTGTTATGAAAAATGTATAAAAAAAAAACATATTAAGTCAAGTTATATTGTTCATATCTGGAGGAAAATAACATTCTATCAAACCGACAATATGGCTTATTGACCCATAATAAGCTATGGTAACCCATATTCAAACTCTAAAAGACAAAAAAAAAAACTGGTTGCTGTATTATTTATGGACTTAACAAAAGCTTTCGACACTGTTGACCATAGGATAATGCTGGAAAAAATGCAAAGTATTGGTGTCAAAGGTATATCATATAAATAGTTCGAGTCCTACCTAAGTGATAGAGCACAAGTCATCCAAATAAGAACCAAACAAGTTTAAGTGAGAAAATTAATTTCCGTGATCCCCAGGGTAGCATTTTAGGTCCGGTACTTTTCATCTTATACATAGATAATGTTCAAGATTTGGATGGAGATTTTTCTATATGCAGATGATATCATTGATATCTGTATTGTGTTCCAAAGTAGTAACTACAGTGAGCTGCATAACAAAATTAATAGCGTTATCACAAAACTAACTTAATGAGCGACAACCAATAAATTAACAATTAATGCAAAAAAAAACCAAATACATGATTATCAGTCCCTCGCGCCACAACTCAATATCAATTTAAGAAACGACCAATTAGAGTTGGTATATCTAGTTTTTGGATTGATAAGAAACTAAAATGGGGTGTTCACACCACACTGCTAAATAATAAGCTCGTAGCAGTAGCTGGTATTTTCTAAAAAGTAGCCAAATATATACCTAACTCTCCAAAAAAAAAGGGATTTTTATGCGCTTTTTCATAGCCATTTAAATTATGGTATAAAATAATGGGGAACGTCAGCCTTTGGAGTAATTGAAACTATGCAAATAACTCAGAATAGGGCAATCAAAATATGCGTACAACAGGTTGGAAAGTACTGAGTAAGTAAAGTAAAGTACACACACAAAACCAATAAACTACTTTCGTTGAAACACAACAGAAACATACAACAAATCATACATTTCATCACATCAACAACATTTTATAAGGGGTTCAAACTTTATAACACCCTTCAAAGTGATCAGAAAAAATTTAGCAGCCACAAATTGAAAAATGCACTACAATCATATTACATTAATAATTACTCAAACAATCCAAGACCATATGATTTGCAGTATATTTTTTATTTTCTTTTCTTTTTTTGTTTGTTTTTATTTTTAAGCTATTTTTTGAAATTATTTTGATGGATTGCAAAGATGTTTTTCTTTTAATTTTGGTTTGGTTTTTTCTTCAGTTTTAATTTTTAAAGATTCGCTTTCGTATTTTTTTTTTCTTTTTTTTTGTAAAAGATAATGAAATCTTGTTTTACTTTGATTTCTTATTTATTTTTTTTAAAATTCTTATAATATTATATTATAAGTACAGCCAAAATACTAGCGTAAGCTCAATATGCATTATTGATGAAATAAATAAATGAAAAACAAAAAAACAATAAATACTGTAGAACCCAGTCAAAATTCAAAGTTTTCAGAGTATTGAGTTCATCGAATTCGTTCCTGCAAAAGAAGTCGTGAAGCCCATTTGAATGACGTTTTATTTAGAACTTAATTGTATCGATTGTACTTCACATTAAATAAAAAACATTTGAATTTCCTTAACAATTAGTGTGTTTTTTTTTTAAAGAAATCATATCACTCAAATTGGAAAACCCTATATAAAAACTTAAACTATAATTAGTTTTGTGGCGAAAAATTTTGTGAAAATCACCACGTTCTTCTTTTAAAGTTAACTCATTTTCCTCTTTTACGAGGAAATAAGTATTTTTTTCGTTATATCAGTTTCGTTTAATCATTATCTTTAAATAACTTTTTGATGCGGTATAAATATAATATTATTTAGGGTCTCGAAGACCCATTCGGTGTTTATTTTTTTAATTTTAAATATTTTATAGAGTCTATTTGGCTCCATATCTTTAACCTCTAAAAATTTTTTAAAGGTTTTCTTTTCGAATTAAATAATAGCACCAGTTTTCTTTCTTTGATGGAATTTGATGTGATTTCGTGATATACATAATGCTGGCCAAGCAAATATTCGATTTGCTGTGGTAGCTGATAAAATGAATGTTGTTTTTGTTGACCTTGTTGATGTTTCTGTTGTTGTTGTTGTTGTTGTTGCTGGCGTTCATGATAAAGCGGCATTTTCGCCAACTTCTTTTTTTTGTAGGAATTTGAGGAGCCTGAATGGTTACGTCATCCAACACGTAAACTTTGTCAAATTCCAGAACCTTTCTGCTTGTTTCAAATTAAACTAATATTTTTATAAAATTAAGATGTATTTATATATAAATTTCGGGTAATGTTAAAACAAAATAAAAACTTTAGAACTAGTTACACTCTTGAAAATATTTTCTAAGTGGAAAGGATAGAATCTACCAAAAATGTCAGTTGACTACAATGTTGCTAATATTTTCCATGCAGAAAAGGGATAATATGTTAAATTACCGTTCGATTACAATTTTGTAATACTGTTTTCTATTTAAAATACGTATAAGATGAAAATCTAATTATTAAAGAAATATAATTTATTATAGTGTCATTTGATTACAATTTATATCTTTAAGATAAGTTTTAAATTAAATTCTAGTTTGAAAATTACAATGTTGCATAGAATTTTCTATTACATCTTAAGATAGGATTAAGATTAAGTTAAAATCTAGTTAAAACATCTAACATTTATTAAAGTGTCATTTTAATTTAAGAGAATGAATCTGTATTGAAAATTTAATGTTATTCTGTTATTCAAGCATTCAACATCTGAAATTCGTATAAAGAAAATGTCGGAAAAAATTATTTTACAAAGGTTTCTTACCGAAACGATAAAGCCTTATATAATAGAAAGCGAGAATTCGACATTTTTTAAAGGGTTTAATATAAACGGTCATAAAGTAAAATTT
This sequence comes from Poecilobothrus nobilitatus, assembly GCA_947095535.1. Classification (NCBI taxonomy): domain Eukaryota; kingdom Metazoa; phylum Arthropoda; class Insecta; order Diptera; family Dolichopodidae; genus Poecilobothrus; species Poecilobothrus nobilitatus. The sequence goes on from OX352772.1 coordinate 182,118,828, forward strand.
GTAATTAAATCCGTACCTGAAAATAGAGAACCAATTAGCTGGATTAAGGATGCTATACATCAAATAATCAGGATTGCTGCGAAAGATGTGAATTCCACTGATAAGATCGGGTTAACATTTTGTGGAGAGAGCTTTGAGTAGAGTAGAGGTAGAAATATTCAACCTATAAAAAGGTACGCTTAAAAAGGAAAGGAGTATTTTTATTTTATTTTTTTTATTTACACCAAAAACATTGTAAAAATGTTATTTGCATTTCATTTCATTTTTAATTGATTTTATTAGAACTTTATAAAAAAATATATATGATATATATGAGATATGAGAACTTTATAGAAAAATGTCGTGAAACAGACTTAAACCTTAATAATCTGGTAAATGCATTGCCGGTGCAACTTCACCAAAAGGAAAGGATTCGATGCATTGTTAAAAAAAAAAATAATTCAAATTCAAAAACATTAATCTTATTTCGCTGTATATTGCACCAAACAAAATCTTTGCGCTAATTCTACTATATTAAGCAATACTTTAGAGAAAATTATTGTAATTGTTAATTTTGTTAGAGTAAATGCAACACGACATCGCCAATTTCGAAAATTCCTTATGTCGTACGATGACACATAGTGTAGATTTTCCAAACCACTGTAGTGCCCTGGCTATAATCAAGAAGACAAGTTTTAGCCAAAGTTTTAGCATTGCGAATACAAATCGTGAAATCCTTCATAACAAAAACAGCTATGCGAATTACTAGATTCCGAATTTTTGTGTGATATTATGATAGAGCAAAACGATTTGAATATTTCTTTGTAGGGTAAAACAAAACATATTTTTGATATGCGGCAAAAAAAAATCAAGCATTTCATTGAAATTATTATTTTCAAACCTTTTTTTGCTCGATCAGAAATTTCTGAAGCGCATTTTCCGCTATTATCAAAAGTCTTAAATGAACACTAATTGTTAAGGAAATTCAATAGTGGAAAAAGTGCTCGAAAATTGGGTTCATCGAATTCGTTCCTGCAAAAGAAGTCGTGGAGGCTATTTGAATGACGTTTTATTCAGAACTGAATTGTATTTATTGTACTTCACATTAAATAAAAAACTTTTGAATTTCCTTAACAATTAGTGTGTTTTTTTTTTTAAAAAGAAATCATATCACTCAAATTGGAAAACCCTGTACTTACTGTTGCGAATATTTATAATATATAATATTATAGTATATCTTGACTGTACTGTAATTTCCAAAATTACAATCACCAAAATAACTTTAAAAATAAAATTATTATCTAATAATAATAATGCTGACCTAACATTTTGTGTGGTCATAATTTTCAATTGCTAACATCTATTTGTATTTTACAATAACAAATACATTCACTTATATATATTGAATATTGAATGAAAACAAGTAGAGATGATCGGGTTACAATTTTGTACTACATTTTAATTAAGTAATCCCCGATTGCATGAAAATAATGTATTTTCAATAATAATATGTTGGTTGATAATCTGTACACATCTAGAACAAGATATTGTATTCTTTTGTCCCAAATAAAATTCTTTGTAACAATGCAATATTTTATTATAATTAATTGTCTTTGATAAAATTTGTATTGAATCTGGTAAAATCCAAATAGTATAGTATCCAATTAGTATAAGGCTTGACTTTTGTTAAATAAATTCAGATATAATCATAACTCAGAACTAGTTCTTTCATTTGAATTATAAGAATTATATATACCAACATAATACATGCAGAGAATTATAATTGGTATGCCATGCCACTAATACGGAAAATTTGGCAGAAAGTGTTAGGAAATATATAAAATAAATCACAAATAGAAGATCAAAACTTATTACATGGCGTTCTGCACTTACTTGGAATGTAGTGCAGTGAACTAGATGTATAACAAATATAAAGGACGTAAAAAAAAAAAAAAAAATTACCAAATTAAATTATATTACTAAATTTTACCATATACTAAATGATGCCTAGCGCAGCAGCAAAACAAACAAATCTAAATGAAGCCATAGAACAGCCCCGGTCGAAGAAACCCGAGGCATGCCAGTAACATGCAAAGAAATACACAGAAACAGAACCAATTCAACAGAAGAAAATAAGCAGCATAAATAGTGATAAAAGCTGCACAACCATAATAAAACTAAGAATAGAAAATAGTAATGATTATCTGACGCTATTGATAGACACGGGAGCAGATATATCTATAATTAAAAACAACGTTAGAAAACAACAAATTTTAGAAAATGAAACTTGCCAAATAAATGGCATCACAGATAAAATTAAGAGTTAGAATATGAAGAATATACAATTAAACATAAATTTCATGTTTTTGATGACAAAATCAAAATAACAGTAAACGATATTTTAGTTAGAGACTGCGTGTGTGTGACAAGTGTGTGTGTGACAAGTGTGTGTGTGACAAGTGTGTGTGTGACAAGTGTGTGTGTGACAAGTGTGTGTGTGACAAGTGTGTGTGTGACAAGTGTGTGTGTGACAAGTGTGTGTGTGACAAGTGTGTGTGTGACAAGTGTGTGTGTGACAAGTGTGTGTGTGACAAGTGTGTGTGTGACAAGTGTGTGTGTGACAAGTGTGTGTGTGACAAGTGTGTGTGTGACAAGTGTGTGTGTGACAAGTGTGTGTGTGACAAGTGTGTGTGTGACAAGTGTGTGTGTGACAAGTGTGTGTGTGACAAGTGTGTGTGTGACAAGTGTGTGTGTGACAAGTGTGTGTGTGACAAGTGTGTGTGTGACAAGTGTGTGTGTGACAAGTGTGTGTGTGACAAGTGTGTGTGTGACAAGTGTGTGTGTGACAAGTGTGTGTGTGACAAGTGTGTGTGTGACAAGTGTGTGTGTGACAAGTGTGTGTGTGACAAGTGTGTGTGTGACAAGTGTGTGTGTGACAAGTGTGTGTGTGACAAGTGTGTGTGTGTGTGTGTGACAAGTGTGTGTGTGTGTGTGTGACAAGTGTGTGTGTGTGTGTGTGACAAGTGTGTGTGTGACAAGTGTGTGTGTGTGTGTGTGACAAGTGTGTGTGTGTGTGTGTGACAAGTGTGTGTGTGTGTGTGTGACAAGTGTGTGTGTGTGTGTGTGACAAGTGTGTGTGTGTGTGTGTGTGTGACAAGTGTGTGTGTGTGTGTGTGTGTGACAAGTGTGTGTGTGTGTGTGTGTGTGACAAGTGTGTGTGTGTGTGTGTGTGTGACAAGTGTGTGTGTGTGTGTGTGTGTGTGACAAGTGTGTGTGACAAGTGTGTGTGACAAGTGTGTGTGACAAGTGTGTGTGTGTGTGTGTGTGTGACAAGTGTGTGACAAGTGTGTGTGTGTGTGTGTGACAAGTGTGTGTGTGTGTGTGTGACAAGTGTGTGTGTGTGTGTGTGTGTGTGTGTGACAAGTGTGTGTGTGACAAGTGTGTGTGTGTGTGTGTGACAAGTGTGTGTGTGTGTGTGTGACAAGTGTGTGTGTGTGTGTGTGACAAGTGTGTGTGTGTGTGTGTGACAAGTGTGTGTGTGTGTGTGTGACAAGTGTGTGTGTGTGTGTGTGTGACAAGTGTGTGTGTGTGTGTGTGTGACAAGTGTGTGTGTGTGTGTGTGTGACAAGTGTGTGTGTGTGTGTGTGACAAGTGTGTGTGTGTGTGTGTGACAAGTGTGTGTGTGACAAGTGTGTGTGTGTGTGTGTGTGTGTGTGTGTGACAAGTGTGTGTGTGTGTGTGTGTGACAAGTGTGTGTGTGTGTGTGTGACAAGTGTGTGTGTGTGTGTGTGTGACAAGTGTGTGTGTGTGTGTGTGTGTGTGACAAGTGTGTGTGTGTGTGTGTGTGTGTGACAAGTGTGTGTGTGTGTGTGTGTGTGTGTGACAAGTGTGTGTGTGTGTGTGTGTGTGTGACAAGTGTGTGTGTGTGTGTGTGTGTGTGACAAGTGTGTGTGTGTGTGTGTGTGTGTGACAAGTGTGTGTGTGTGTGTGTGTGTGTGACAAGTGTGTGTGTGTGTGTGTGTGACAAGTGTGTGTGTGTGTGTGTGTGTGACAAGTGTGTGTGTGTGTGTGTGTGTGACAAGTGTGTGTGTGTGTGTGTGTGTGACAAGTGTGTGTGTGTGTGTGTGTGTGACAAGTGTGTGTGTGTGTGTGTGTGTGTGACAAGTGTGTGTGTGTGTGTGTGTGTGACAAGTGTGTGTGTGTGTGTGTGTGTGTGACAAGTGTGTGTGTGTGTGTGTGTGTGTGACAAGTGTGTGTGTGTGTGTGTGTGTGGCAAGTGTGTGTGTGTGTGTGTGTGGCAAGTGTGTGTGTGTGTGTGTGTGTGGCAAGTGTGTGTGTGTGTGTGTGTGTGGCAAGTGTGTGTGTGTGTGTGTGTGTGGCAAGTGTGTGTGTGTGTGTGTGTGTGGCAAGTGTGTGTGTGTGTGTGTGTGTGGCAAGTGTGTGTGTGTGTGTGTGTGTGTGTGTGTGTGTGTGTGGCAAGTGTGTGTGTGTGTGTGTGTGTGTGGCAAGTGTGTGTGTGTGTGTGTGTGTGGCAAGTGTGTGTGTGTGTGTGTGTGTGGCAAGTGTGTGTGTGTGTGTGTGTGTGTGTGTGTGTGTGGCAAGTGTGGCAAGTGTGGCAAGTGTGTGTGTGTGTGGCAAGTGTGTGTGTGTGTGTGGCAAGTGTGTGTGTGTGTGTGTGTGTGTGTGTGGCAAGTGTGTGGCAAGTGTGTGTGTGTGTGTGTGTGTGGCAAGTGTGTGGCAAGTGTGTGGCAAGTGTGTGGCAAGTGTGTGGCAAGTGTGTGTGTGTGGCAAGTGTGTGGCAAGTGTGTGTGTGTGTGTGTGTGTGTGTGTGTGTGTGTGTGTGTGTGTGTGTGTGTGTGTGTGTGTGTGTGTGTGTGTGTGTGTGTGTGTGTGTGTGTGTGTGTGTGTGTGTGTGTGACAAGTGTGTGTGTGTGTGTGTGTGTGTGACAAGTGTGTGTGTGTGTGTGTGTGTGTGACAAGTGTGTGTGTGTGTGTGTGTGTGACAAGTGTGTGTGTGTGTGTGTGTGTGACAAGTGTGTGTGTGTGTGTGTGTGTGACAAGTGTGTGTGTGTGTGTGTGTGACAAGTGTGTGTGTGTGTGTGACAAGTGTGTGTGTGTGTGTGTGTGACAAGTGTGTGTGTGTGTGTGTGTGTGTGTGTGTGTGTGTGTGTGTGTGTGTGTGTGACAAGTGTGTGTGTGTGTGTGTGTGTGTGTGTGTGTGTGTGTGTGTGTGTGTGTGTGTGTGTGTGTGTGTGTGTGTGTGTGACAAGTGTGTGTGTGTGTGTGACAAGTGTGTGTGTGTGTGTGACAAGTGTGTGTGTGTGTGTGACAAGTGTGTGTGTGTGTGTGACAAGTGTGTGTGTGTGTGTGACAAGTGTGTGTGTGTGTGTGACAAGTGTGTGTGTGTGTGTGACAAGTGTGTGTGTGTGTGTGACAAGTGTGTGTGTGTGACAAGTGTGTGTGTGTGACAAGTGTGTGTGTGACAAGTGTGTGTGTGTGTGTGTGTGACAAGTGTGTGTGTGTGTGTGTGTGACAAGTGTGTGTGACAAGTGTGTGTGTGACAAGTGTGTGTGTGACAAGTGTGTGTGTGTGTGTGTGACAAGTGTGTGTGTGTGTGTGTGACAAGTGTGTGTGTGTGTGTGTGACAAGTGTGTGTGTGTGTGTGTGACAAGTGTGTGTGTGTGTGTGTGACAAGTGTGTGTGTGTGTGTGTGTGTGTGTGTGTGTGTGTGTGTGTGTGTGTGTGTGTGTGTGTGTGTGTGTGTGTGTGTGTGTGTGTGTGTGTGTGTGTGTGTGTGTGTGTGTGTGTGTGTGTGTGTGTGTGACAAGTGTGTGTGTGTGTGGCAAGTGTGTGTGTGTGTGGCAAGTGTGTGTGTGTGTGGCAAGTGTGTGTGTGTGGCAAGTGTGTGTGTGTGTGGCAAGTGTGTGTGTGTGTGGCAAGTGTGTGTGTGTGTGGCAAGTGTGTGTGTGTGTGGCAAGTGTGTGTGTGTGTGGCAAGTGTGTGTGTGTGTGGCAAGTGTGTGTGTGTGTGGCAAGTGTGTGTGTGTGTGGCAAGTGTGTGTGTGTGTGGCAAGTGTGTGTGTGTGTGTGTGTGTGTGGCAAGTGTGTGTGTGTGTGTGTGTGTGTGGCAAGTGTGTGTGTGTGTGTGTGTGTGTGGCAAGTGTGTGTGTGTGTGTGTGTGTGTGGCAAGTGTGTGTGTGTGTGGCAAGTGTGTGTGTGTGTGTGTGTGTGTGTGTGTGTGTGTGTGTGTGTGTGTGTGTGGCAAGTGTGTGTGTGTGTGTGTGTGTGTGGCAAGTGTGTGTGTGTGTGTGTGTGTGTGGCAAGTGTGTGTGTGTGTGTGTGTGTGTGGCAAGTGTGTGTGTGTGTGTGTGTGTGTGGCAAGTGTGTGTGTGTGTGGCAAGTGTGTGTGTGTGTGTGTGTGTGTGTGTGTGTGTGTGTGTGTGTGTGTGTGTGTGTGTGTGTGTGTGTGTGTGTGTGTGTGTGTGGCAAGTGTGTGTGTGTGTGGCAAGTGTGTGTGTGTGTGGCAAGTGTGTGTGTGTGTGGCAAGTGTGTGTGTGTGTGTGGCAAGTGTGTGTGTGTGTGGCAAGTGTGTGTGTGGCAAGTGTGTGTGTGGCAAGTGTGTGTGTGTGTGTGGCAAGTGTGTGTGTGTGTGTGTGGCAAGTGTGTGTGTGTGTGTGGCAAGTGTGTGTGTGTGTGTGGCAAGTGTGTGTGTGTGTGTGGCAAGTGTGTGTGTGTGTGTGGCAAGTGTGTGTGTGTGTGTGGCAAGTGTGTGGCAAGTGTGTGTGTGTGTGTGGCAAGTGTGTGTGTGTGTGTGGCAAGTGTGTGTGTGTGTGTGGCAAGTGTGTGTGTGTGTGTGGCAAGTGTGTGTGTGTGTGTGGCAAGTGTGTGTGTGTGTGTGGCAAGTGTGTGTGTGTGTGTGGCAAGTGTGTGTGTGTGTGTGGCAAGTGTGTGTGTGTGTGTGGCAAGTGTGTGTGTGTGTGTGGCAAGTGTGTGTGTGTGTGTGGCAAGTGTGTGTGTGTGTGTGGCAAGTGTGTGTGTGTGTGTGGCAAGTGTGTGTGTGTGTGTGGCAAGTGTGTGTGTGTGTGTGGCAAGTGTGTGTGTGTGTGTGGCAAGTGTGTGTGTGTGTGTGGCAAGTGTGTGTGTGTGTGTGGCAAGTGTGTGTGTGTGTGGCAAGTGTGTGTGTGTGTGGCAAGTGTGTGTGTGTGTGGCAAGTGTGTGTGCGTGTGGCAAGTGTGTGTGCGTGTGGCAAGTGTGTGTGCGTGTGGCAAGTGTGTGTGCGTGTGGCAAGTGTGTGTGCGTGTGGCAAGTGTGTGTGTGTGTGGCAAGTGTGTGTGTGTGTGTGTGGCAAGTGTGTGTGTGTGTGTGTGGCAAGTGTGTGTGTGTGTGTGTGTGTGTGTGTGTGTGTGTGTGTGGCAAGTGTGTGTGTGTGTGGCAAGTGTGTGTGTGTGTGGCAAGTGTGTGTGTGTGTGTGTGTGGCAAGTGTGTGTGTGTGTGGCAAGTGTGTGTGTGTGTGGCAAGTGTGTGTGTGTGTGGCAAGTGTGTCTGTGTGTGGCAAGTGTGTGTGTGTGGCAAGTGTGTGTGTGTGTGGCAAGTGTGTGTGTGTGTGGCAAGTGTGTGTGTGTGGCAAGTGTGTGTGTGTGGCAAGTGTGTGTGTGTGGCAAGTGTGTGTGTGTGGGGGGTGTGTGGCAAGTGTGTGTGTGTGGGGGGGGGGGGGGGGGGGGTGTGTGGCAAGTGTGTGTGGGGGGGGGGGGTGTGTGGCAAGTGTGTGTGTGGGGGGGGTGGCAAGTGTGTGTGTGTGTGGGGTGTGTGGCACGTGTGTGTGTGTGTGGGGTGTGTGGCACGTGTGTGTGTGTGTGGGGTGTGTGGCACGTGTGTGTGTGTGTGGCACGTGTGTGTGTGTGTGGGGTGTGTGGCACGTGTGTGTGTGTGTGGCACGTGTGTGTGTGTGTGGGGTGTGTGGCACGTGTGTGTGTGTGTGGCACGTGTGTGTGTGTGTGGGGTGTGTGTGGGGTGTGTGTGTGTGTGTGTGTGTGTGGCACGTGTGTGTGTGTGTGGGGTGTGTGGCACGTGTGTGTGGGGTGTGTGGCACGTGTGTGTGGGGGGTGTGTGGCACGTGTGTTGGGGGTGTGTGGCACGTGTTTTGGGTGTGTGTGGCACGTGTGTGGGGGGTGTGTGGCACGTGTGGGGGGTGTGTGGCACGTGTGTGTGGGGTGTGTGGCACGTGTGTGTGGGGTGTGTGGCACGTGTGTGTGGGGTGTGTGGCACGTGTGTGTGGGGTGTGTGGCAAGTATGTGTGTGTAGGGGTGTTTGTGTGTGTGGGGTGTGTGGCAAGTATGTGTGTGTAGGGGTGTTTGTGTGTGGGAGTGTGGCGGGTGTTTGTGTGTGTGAATGTGAGGGGTGTTTGTGTGTGTGAATGTGAGGGGTGTTTGTGTGTGTGAATGTGGGGGTGTTTGTGTGTGTAAATGTTGGGGTGTTTGTGTGTGTGAATGTGAGGGGTGTTTTTGTGTGTGAATGTGGTGTGTGTTTGTATGTGGTGTGTGTTTGCATGTGTGGGGTTTTGTATGTGGGGGGTGTTTGTGTGTGCACATAAACACATGAAAAGTGGTTTTTTAGCCCCTCTGAAGCGTGTTATGTACCCGAATTGCCACTCCAATTCGTCAAATCCAGAGACATAGAGGAAACATTACAGGACACTCTTGTACCAATTCGAAAGGTGCTGTCCTTTTGATTTTGGAGGTATGCTCGAGTTAAATATTTCGCTCCGACATTAATGAAAAAAAAACTATTTATTTATTTTTGACAAAAGCTTTATTAGGTTCTCCAAACTTAATTGATTCATTATATAATTTTACAGTTCTTTTTTATGTTACAAAATGCAATGCTAATCAAATTTTAGTTAAACAGGAAATTACATTAATGTGGGAAACTTGAATTTTAAAGGTCTCAAAATATTATATTTAAACTATTGCCAAATAAATTCAGATACAGTGTTTACTAAGCATTATTATTAATAATTTAATTAATATAATTTATACCCTTTCAACCCCGAATTTCAACCCTTTGTGGGAAAAATTATTTGAAGTTATTTTTTGGATAATAGAGGCTTTAGCACAATTTATACAAAATTTTAGCCCAATAGCACCGTTAGTTTAGATTTTACAGATGTTGCGTATAAGCAACAGTGGTCCATAAAGGTGTATTTTTTTGTATGAATAAAAATTGAAAATAATGGAATAAGAAATGAATTTTATTATTTATAGGCTTAATTTAGGTATGATATGTTACAAAACAATTCTTCTGTAGATTGCAGCATAAATGGACTTTAAATTTTTGGTATATTGAGGCTGAAATCCCGATTTTGCAAAGACGACATCTACCTCTTGCACCCCATTAAACCCAGTGATCTTTACAGTCATATCTTTCTGGTGTAGAAGGCTGAGGTGAAAATTTCCAATTGAAATTGTACAAGTGGCATGTGTTTTGCATTTGGATCAAAAATTTTTAAGTTTTTGCGGTATAAAAGCTACCCATTAACCACAGCAGCGTTAAAACACCAAAAAACTATCCCCATATACCACTTTATAGAGGGATGCTTGACTCTATATAATTCCATTAACATATCGAAAAGGTCCACACCTCCCATATTTTTATTATATTGTTGAACAATGGCTGGATAATCAACATCAATGTTCTTTTATTCACTGGAACTCCATCTGATGCATTTTCCAACAGACTCGGCTCCTACAAAATTGGACACTAAGAACACATTTCTGTTGTCAAACCAACTTATAGCAAAAATTTTATGAGTAATTTCGGTTCTATAATCAAATGATCCTCGACCTGGCCTAGATAGTTCCGTTTCCAATTGAAGAGAACAGTTGCCCAGTCTATTTTTTCGAATTGTGCCCACTGCAAATATTCTTTTTCCTTTAACGAATTCATTAAACTAAGGGATGGGAACCAGTTGTCGAAAAAAAATTTAAAATTTTCGTTTTCTGGAAGTGAAGATGTTAAATGCAACACTATATTTGATGATAGTCCTAAACCATAATTTGAACATGTTCCTTCACCAATATACATGTCAAAATCATAGATCATCCCAGAAACTCCACCTCTTGTACACATTTTAAAGCCCCATTTATGGAGTTTTTTAGGAAGATACTGTTTCAAATAAGATCACTCTTAAAACATTTATAAATTTAACTATAATATTTTGAAATAATTTCATACTATTTTTATTATATCTTTAAAAGGAATCATCTGTTAGTCTATGCTATGATATTCCTCCTGCGGAAGTTGATTAAAATTATTTTTCAATTTTTCCAATAACGGCCGAATTTTAAAGAACTTGTCGTAGCTTGGGCTGCTCCTATCCACTTGTTTTAAGTTATCATTTATATGGAACGATGCTTTAATCTTTTTAAACCAGTTACGCGATAAAGAGTCTGTTATAGCATTAAGATTGAATTGCTGAATCCATTTTTATTTGAGAAATTTTTATAATACCGAAATATAAAAATACTCCAATAAAGCGACGCATCTCGGAAGTTGTACATTTCAGCTCTGAGCCAAACTTATTCATAGAATAAGTATTAGTTGCACATGTCATCTTTTCTATAATTTCCTCATCAAAAAATTTTTCAAAGTACTCTATAAGTTATTGAACATTTGTGCATTGTTCTAATTGGCCCGTCCATATTGTATCCACTTCTGTGATTTCTGACATCCTCCATTTGAGTTTTTTAATATTAATTTTTGCTGGATATAAAACTACAAACAATCTAAAAACACAGGTCCCGTAAGTGCAGTGAATTAAAATGGAGCAATCTAGTGCTAATTGAGGCCTTCACGCAGCATCGTGAAGGTCACCACCCTACCTACCTACCTAGTCGGAAAAAGTCCTTTATGAACTTACTGTAATATCCTAATAGTCCTAGAAATGCCCTTATTTTCTGAGGATTTTTGGGTATTGGAAAACGTTTAATGACCTATATTTTGTCTGGGTTTGGTTTTACTCCTTCTGTGTTTACTGTGTCCCAGGAATTTTCCCACTAAATCCCTTATCCATAACCCTCTGAAAAGTTAATGGAGCATTTTTTAATCCGAAAGGCATTCGGATATACTTGTAATGTCGTCTGTCTATCAACAGAGAATGCTGTTTTAGCTACATCTCTAGGATTCATCTCAATTTGATGAAACCCGCGGGTTAGATCAAGTGTCGTAAGATAAATACCCTTCCCGAGTTTGTTTAGAATTTCGTTTATATTTATTTATCGTTTACAGTCTTTTCATTTAATTTCCGATAATCAATAACTCATCAATCCGAAATCAATAACCAAGGGAAGTAACTATTTTGGATAATATTTTGCCTTAACATATCTCCAATCTGTTTTTGTCACTATTGTCATCTGTAAGTTGCAGGAATTACCATCTGCAATTTCTGAAATTTACGTTTGCGTTTTAATATGATTTTATGAATTTTCCTATTGTCAAGAGTTAGGAAAGCTAACATCTCAGAAAGAGTAAAGAAGGCCCAAATAGCACTTTACTCGTGCAAAAAAGCCATTGGTAGGAAATGGGGGCTTCAGCCGTACATGACTTACTGGCTATACACATCCGTAGTAAGATCCATTCTTATGTACGAAGTCTTAGCATGGTGGGAGGCAATCGATGAAGAGGGCAACCACAAGGCAATCGCTAGTAGTGGCTCTTTCATAACAACCCTTTCGTCGGCATTAGACATCATGCTTAATCTGATGCCTGTAGAATATTATAGGAAATTTGCTGCGGCAAACACAGCTGTGAGATTAAAAGCTACACCCCAGTGGATCAATTCACGAGAAGATCACTCGGATATCATAAACAAATACAACTCCACTCCCGTCTTGGTGGAGTACACGTCCCCCACTTACTTCTTCAGGAAATCTCATGTGACCGTAAGTGCCGTGCGAGTTGGAACTCGATCACAGTGATGACCTTCGAAGGAGTAATTCTACACGAATGGTTCAAAAATGAACAGCCGTCTAGGATGCGGAGTCTTCTCAGATAATCTGAATATCAGTCATAATTTCCGATTACCAAACCATTGTATCGTCTTCGAAGGGGAAATTATGGCAATTCAAGAAGCCTTGATTCTACTGAATAGAAGCGTTTTGACTATAAAGCAAGTACGTATTCTGTCAGATAGTCAGGCTGCGTTAAAATCTCTGGAATCAACATGTACAACCTCGAAAACTTCTTTTCCGAAAACTGCCGAAAACTACTTAACGAGATGGCCAGGCAGTTTAGTATTGAGCTTTGCTGGGTACCAGGTCATCGAGGTTTTCCGGGAAAAGAAAAAGCTGATGAACTGGCAAGAATTGGTACAACCTTATAAGTCCTGTCGGATAGGGCAAGACTAGGGGTACTTCTATTCACAAGCAAAACGTTACTTCGAAAGGAAATAACGGATATGGTAAATTACGAATGGTCAAAACTTGACCTCGTGCAATATCACAAGATTGATATGGCCCAAAACCGATTTAAGACGATCCAATGATCTGCTTTCTCAAAAGGGCAGACATTGGAATGACAATGGGTTTAATCATCGGTCACTGTCTAATAGGGCAGCATGCCAGAAGACCAGGCTCATCCGCAAGTCTAAGTGTAAAGATGAAGAAAAGGAGGAAACTACTCTTCATCTCCTTTGCACATCCCCGTCCTTGTCGGCAAGAAGAAATACCCATTTGGGGCAATACCTCTTCAACAACCTTAGCGATCTAGCAGGTAAAAATTTGAAGAGTATTCTTCGCTTCGCAAGAAGTTCAAATTGGTTTTAACGAGTGGGATAGAAAAGCTTCTATGTGGTAGCACAATGGACCAAATACGATCTAAGTGTGCCGTTTTGTCAGCCACCTTAACCTAACCTAACCTACAACTTTTTTTTGCGTATTATTTGTAATTAAATACTTAAGACTTTTTACCATATTAAAGTTCATTAATGAATTTAGATGTTTTTTTTCTTAAGGGAGGTGGGAATCTTTCAAAGACACCAAGAATTTCCCCCTTGGTAGTGTCAAATTCTTACTGACTAAATCCACCTCCCCTTTAGCTAATTAATGGGATGAAACATTGAATTGGGAGTGGGGCTGTAAGGAAACAATGAATCCGTCTATTATTATTACTATTTTGCTAACTGTGACTTGCTAACAACCCCCCATTGTCCCTGTAGCGGTTACTAATATTGGTATTAGTATTGTTATTAATATTATTATTTTACTACAGAGTCAGCACCATTAGTGGATTACAACGTGCAGCAGTATATAACACCTTACTTGCATGATATAACCAAAGATAGCTCCACTGTAGCAGCTATTATTATTAACCAGAATTCATTTTTTTCTATGGCAGTGCAATTTAAAATAGTTTTGAAACACGTAGTTTTATCTTTTACAGGTTTTTGGCCGACACTTAAAAATGTTGTTTGAGGTCAGATAGTGTATTATTTAAAATATAAAAAGAGTAGTGATAGTTAATTAAATCCGTAAGAAAATGATCAATTATTATTTTTACCGATTGCCCCGTTTTATCTGTTCCTACTCTTTTTACATATTCTGGTGCTATTTTATTGTAAATAACAAATTCATTGATAAAGTAAAGAGTTCACATAATTTTTAACATTGCTATTTTCTTTTAATAAATCTATATTTATCACCAAATATTAAAGAGTTTTTAAACAGACTAGTATATTCATTTAATTTAAAAATAAACATGTTGAGGGTGCTCTGTAAATTGATATAATATTAAGACCTTGTTGTTTGATTAATTTTACTACTAAGAAACTTGAACTGTTAAATTCTTCTTTAAAGGATAGATCACTAGACATTTTTCTGTAACAAAAATAGCTGCTCCTCCGTATGATTTTTCTCTATTTGAAAAGTAAGATTTATACCCGGGCAAATTAAAAAACTTGTTTTCATTTTCTCTCAACCATATTTCTGTTAAGACAACGCAATGAATTTCACACTGATATGAATTAACCAATATTTCCAAACTACTAAGTTTATTTCGTAAACTTTGCATATTAAGGTATATTATATTAAGATTATTTTTATGTTTTGAGCTGAAATCAAGGTTTTCTACCCCTGCAAGGTAATTTACATTAATGTTTTCTTTAATATGATTAATATTTACTATATGACTCACACGCAATATGTGGGAAAGATAAAAATATATTTTTATGATTTTTATTAATTTTGGAATTATTGGAAACATAAATAATTTGTTTAGAAAAGATTTTAATGAGAGTAAATTTCGATTTTGTAAGAAATAAATTAGTTTCGCTTATGGCTCAGGTAGATAAGTGTGGAATCAGAATCTAATACAAAAGTGTTTTAATGTAAAAATGTAAATGTAAAGTGTTATTAATAATAATTTTTAAATTCATTTGTAGATGATTTAAATTAAGAATATTTTTTTGTAATTTTAAATAAACAAAATTTAATAAGTAATTGTTTAGAAAATATTTTAATGGGAGTAAATTTTGAATTTGCAAGAAATAAATTAGTTTTAGTTATGGCGCCAGTAGATAAACGTGGTACTAAAATTAAATGCAAACGTGTTTTACTGTAAAAATGTAAAGAAAGAAAATGTAAAGAGTTATTGAAAATTACAATAATGCCAAAATACAGTTAATAATAATAGTTTTTAAATCCACTCGTAGAATAAAATTGAAAACAATTTTTGTAAAAAAATAAAGTTTTTAAAAAATTAAATTTAATATAAATAAGCAATTGCATCAAATAATTGTTCAAAATGTACCGAAAAAATTGTATACTGAAAAGCCCAAAAATTAGAAATATTGTTAATGTGTTTGTGAATGAGAAATAAAGAAAAATATAATGATGTAAATAAAGAAAAACATAATGATGAAAATAAACATAAAATAAAAGTGTTCTCATTAAATTAATTAGAAATATTAAAATTTTTTTTGATAAAATTGATATCATTTAAATTTTGGGACTCTGTATACCTGCGAATCTTTGTTTTGGCGTAGAAATATTCTTCCCTCACTGACCCACAGAAAATCCATATTTTGGATGGTTTTAATTGTTTTAGCTTCTCTGTACAATTTAGCTTGCAATGGCGACAAGTGATGGCAAAAAATATTTCATGATTATTAGTTTGCTTGATTAAATTTAATTCGGCGGTAAATACGTTTTTTTTTAAATTTTTTTTTGCATTAGCTCTTTTTTAGCAGAAATTGAATTAAGCTCTACTACATATAAAGGTTTTGATGCGCTTTGATTGTTCACTTGTTCTTGTAGTGGTATAATACTTTTTATATCTGCAATTGTAATATTTGCCTCGATTTTTTCTGATTTCTTCAATTGTAGATGGTAACCCAGCTAATACAATATTATTACAATACTTTTGTTGTGATACTTCAGCAAGTAGGTATTCCAAGTGATTAACTTTCCTTTCCAAATTTTCTGTATTTTTTTCAGCTAATTCAATTTTTTTTCATATTTTGATTCTCTTTATAAATAATTCGGCTTTGTTTTATAATAACGTCTATTTGTGAACTAAAATAATTCTGTGACTTATGGATCTCCATTACAACTGATCCTAATATTACAGTGCCATTTTATCCATAGAGCAATTACTAAAATCAAAGGATGGTAATGCATCTATAACGTTTTCATTTTTTGTATTATCTTCTTCAGATTCTATTATAGAATTTTTATCACATTTCTAGAACATTTCCAATTAACGCTTCCAGATTTCACCAAATCATACGTTGCATCAGTGATGGCGGCACATTTAGTATGAAAATTTTTATTGCAAATTTTGCATTTTAGCGCCTTCGATTTAACTGCTAAAGCTTTTTTGCATGTATAAATTTTTGTTTTATTTTTCTTTCTTTATAATTTGTTTATGATTTAAAAATAATACAAACTAATATATATATGTTTATTTTTATAATTTTTATTTTAAAAAACAAAAAAAAGAAAAATAAATAGCTAATATATAAATAACATAGAATATTTGTTCCGCTTTAAAAAAAAAAACACGTCTGTTCGCTTTGACAGTTTGATTAATTAATGGTTCAAGTATGGTATTAAATATTCGTTTAAAATACGTCTAGACTCTTGATACGCTTCACTGTTCATACGAGTGGATGAAAAGCTTATGTACCCAAGCTTAACGTACCCAAAGCCCTAAAACCACACCAGCCCGAAAAAATCACCTGTTGATAAATAAATGTGCTTTTTGCTTTTTTTTTTATTAATAAAATCAAAAATACTTAAAAAATTGCTCAAATTTTATGATACATAGTTTCTAATAACACTAATTGATCTTATAATTATTGTTTACATTTTTATCAAGTAAAAACGAATGTGATTTAAAAATTTAAAAATTAATAATGTAGTTGCAGAGGCTAATCCAAAGGCATCAATATCATTGGGACGCAGTTATGAAGGTTAAATTATTGTTATATATTAAGTAAATTCCTCTATTTTCATAGTTTGATTTCAGATATTTCCGTTCCAGTACCTAGCAGTTTTGAATTTGACAATTTTTCTGACTCTTAAGTGTCGTTTTTTAAACAAAGTAACTTATATTTTTAATAACAAAATAAAGAACCGATATTATTTAAAAGCATATTAATAATATTAATTATAGATTTGCAATATTTTAAATTTAGACTTCAGCTACAGTGAAAGTGAATACATTCCAAATAACACTTCCAGTGAAAGTGAAATTCGTCCTGCGGGAACTCCTTTCACTCCAATAACTAAAAAAATCCAATTGAAAATGTTAGCAAAATTTATTCTCAACCATGTTAAAAAATGTGAAAAAAAAGATAACGAAAGTTGTTACAGGTGCAAGTAGGCGCGGATTCATATATAATTATTATTTAACGATTCTTTCAAAAAATGAAAAGGTGAAAGTTTGTGCTAAATTATTTTATATCACCTTACAAGTAAGTTGCAAAATGGTGGAAACAGCCTTTGAAAAATGCAATCTTTAAATGAAAATCTAAATGGAGATAAACGGTGTAAATTCATAAAAGTGCCAAAAAAAAAGTCAAGAGCGGAAAAATGGCGTACTTAAGCATATAAACTTATTTGCCCCAATTGAATCGCATTATTTGCGTAGGCAGACCACAAGAAATTATATTGATGGTGATTTAACTATGGCAAAAATGCATCAACTCTATATATAGTGGATAAAAAACCAAAATGTTTCTGAAAAAAGTATTGCTACGCTAAGACAATATACAGCTATTTTCAACTCATGTACCATTATCGGGTTTTATATACCGCAAAAAGACAGATGCAATGAATGCACAAAATTTCAAAATATCAGTAAACACAACACAAAAAGAGGCAATAAAATCTAATCATAATTTACATATTTTTTCTAAAGTTAAAGTAAGGCAATCCAAAGTAATGGATAAATCTATTGTTTAGTTTTTAATTTCAGTTATAACTTAAAATTAAAATTTAGTTCATGCTTACATACTCTTTATTCCTTTATTTTTATTTTTTTTTTCTTTATTTATTTTCAAATTTATATCTTAATTTAAATTTTAATTCTAGTTTACATAATTCAAATATTTTATTAACTATAGCAAGTAAAGCAATAAACATAAAGAAATCATATACATAGAGTATTTATACCGAAAAAAATTTTTAAACCATTTCTGCACAAAATATAGAACCCCGAAGTTCTGTTTTGTTGCAGATTAACATATTTTGAACAAAAAATTTATACAGAAATAATATTTATTTGCCACTTATAAAAAAATGAAATGTATTCTTTTCTTATTTATACTATTTTATAATTGTAGTGGTATGGTAGTGGTAATATTTTTTTTTATTCGTATTCATTTGTTTGTACATAACCTACATTAATTTTTAGAAGGGCTGGACATCGAAATACTTAAATGTGTTTGTGCAAATTGTAAATGTATTGTGAGAAAAAGCTTCGAAAAATGACATTTCATAAAGATTTTTTTGTTCTTTTCTGTTTTTGTTTTTGCTTCAGAAAAATGCCCATTTTTAACAATTTTCTTTACGAGTTTTCGATATGAAATATTTACCCAAATATGCCAAATTGTCTATTAAAATAAAATTTGGAAATTTTTCTTTAACATACCAAAAATTTCAGCTTTTCAACAAAATAAAATTTTCAGTTTTTTTCTAGCATTTCATATCGTCGCCATTTAATACTCTCAAAAAATTATGAGAGTACACAATTATAATAACTTAGTGAACATAACCTAATAATTTAAAAGCTTTCTAATAGATTGTACTGCAAATTTGGTAAATTATTTTAGTTCAAACTAAGTTTTTATATTTTTAATTATATTAAATAATTATAAAATTTATATAAAAATCAAGTTTGAAGTTTTTTCTTTATGTCAATAAAAAAATTAACTTTCAAATCATATTTTTCAGCAATATTTTGAAGAAAAGAAAAAAAGAAGTACCAGATTCTGGTAAAGCAATTTTCGTTTTTTTCTATACAGTCTATAAAAAAAAAATTATTGTAAATAGAATATTCATGTGATAGAATAATCTTACATGAAATAGAATAATCTTTTTATGAATAAAATTTTAAATTGCAATACTATATGAAAAGTATTAGAAAAAAATTAGGTAATATTTTATTTTAAATAACTAAATTTTAGTAATATTTTATTTTATGTAGACATATTTTTGTAGAGTTAAATTTTTGAATTGAATTATTATTTTTAAAAGATTTTATTGTATGAATACTATTTAAAAAAAAATTAATTCAATTATTTAGTGCCTAATATTGCCTTTTTTAATAATTTCCTTAAATAAAGTGGGTGGAAAACGTTCGGTTGCTGGGTGTAAATCCAATTATAATAATAGCACGATATCTGCAGCTACTTTTAAATTTCCGGATAAAGAGCCTTTGAGAAGCTTAAAAGAGCTTTGTACAAAGATCAGACTGGCAACCAACAGCTTATAGTTCCATATGTAAATTGCATTTTTCAGAATCGTGTTTTGAATTAAATAATGATAAAAGTCCGCGTTTAATACCAGATGCAGTTCCAAGTATATTCACTAATTACTTGGTAAATTTAATAGAAACGAATGATAAAAACTTACGCGATGATAATATAATTTTGAATTTCTCTAATTTAGTTTTAAATGTTAGTAAAAAAATAAATTTAAGATACTGGAAATTATATAAAGGCCAAAATAATATTATTTTATATATTTTACTAGAAAATAATTACTTTAAATGTGATTTTAAATTTATAATAATAATTAATAACGATCTAAGTTACCTATTTGACAGGTAATACAGAAATAAAACAATTTAAAAATATTGAACGATATTGAAAAACGAAAAAATTAAATATTATTATTAACTAAATTAACCTTTTTGATATGAATCTATATATAGTTGTATATATAGTACCTATATATAGTTGGGATACAATCGTCATATCATTTTTCATTTTTGCCCACTCAAGATCTATTATTACTATCCGGTCGGAAAATATTGATTTTTGTGATATTTTTTTTGTTTTTAATATTGTTTTGTTATAAATTAATTACTTTATTTTGTTTTATTAAATTTTATTTTAAATATATCATATTATTTAGTTAAAAAATTATTTATATATTATTTGTATGTATTAATATATTTTTTTTTATTATTTTAGTTTAAGGCCTAGTCTTCAGGCGATACCACTTTAAAAATAATCGCCATATCCCCTACCTCAAAGGAAAAGGCGAATAACTTATAATGTTAATTTATCTTATTATAGTAATAAAAATTTTAAATAAGTTAACATAAATTAACTTATTGTAAAAATAATTAAATAGTTTATTTTTTGCACTTAATTTTATATGCATTCTAAAAAATTTACAATATTTATTAAAGCAAATCAATATTGCAATAAAAATTAGTTTTCAACATTTTTTTTTGCTCAGTAATGTACCAAATTAATGCTCTTTTAAAAAGTTTTTAAGAAGCTTTTTTTTGTTGAAAAGTAGTTGGAAGACATTTTTTAAAATGCATATTTATGAATGAAAATTTAAAATTTTTAAAAATTTCTTTTTACTAAAAAACGTAAAAAAGATTAAAGGAACTTTAATGCTCCCTTAGGACGAAATTAAAAAAAAACTGTAGTTTCTGTGTTATTTCCAGATTTCTAGGAGGACTACTATTTTTTTCCATAAGACTACGTGTATTTTTTTTGAAAAAAAAGACTACTATTTAGCTTTCCTCTCTCAATGTCCAGGCCTTTTAAAAATTAATGTAGGTTATGTTGTGATGCATAGATAAATATATTTATGTAACAATATAAAATCAATTTTTAGAGAAAAAAAAATCAGTTCGAAGAAAATGAATTATGAACTGAATGAATGAAAAAATATGTTTTTGTTTTGTTTTTCTTATGTTCTTTGATGGTATACCAAAAATACGATCATCTTTTTGCGAAATATCCCCAAATACGATCTTGGGGTGATTTCAAATCAATGAAATTGACTACGATTTTTGCTCCTACGTGAGTTCTTATGTATATAGTTACTTTATGGCGGAACCAAATCTTATTATGTTTAATCTTATTTGCCAAAATCTAATTTTTTAAATATCTTACTTTTGTAAAATCTTATTTTTTTTAGTAAATTTTATTTTTCTTATCAAAAATCTTATTTTCTTCAGAAATTCCTTTTTCTGAGAAAAATTGATTTTTAAGAACAAAAAAATAATAAAAAGCATTTTTTTTCAAAACTCTGTATACGCGGGTGCATGACACTTTACCGAAAAAAAAAACTCAAATTTAAATTTTGTTGAAAAAATCCCGAATATTACAAACGCATGAAAAAAATCTTGAAACCGAAAAATATCAAATTTCATTTCAAAAATATTTCGGTTAGATTTTAAAGTTGGTTACAAAATCAGAATTATGTGCCTTTTACAGAATATGTATATAGGTACTTATTATGTATATGGGAGATTCTGAATTAGGAGGGATTATAGAGTTGGATTCAAAAGCAGAGTTATACGCTTTTTCTAGAATATTTATTTTTATGTATGTGCGAGGTTCTGAATTAGGAGGGATTTGATTATATTCTGTATATTGTATATTGTTATTGCATGCATTCATTTAATATATTATGTAAAGAAGATATATAAATATTAAGTAGATAATTTATAACATTTTGTTCTTATCAAAGATCTTATTTAACCAAAATCTTTTTTTTTTTTCATTCTTTTTGATTTTTGGAAATTTCCCGGCAAACTTTAAAAAATGAAACAGAATGAAAAAAAAAAGATTTTGGTTAAATAAGATTTTGAAAAACTAAGATTTTGAAAAAATAAAATTTTGTAAAAATAAGATTTTGGATAAGATTTTGAAAAAATAAGATTAAAAAAAATATTGCTTTTGGGTAGAATAATAAAAACAGTCAATTTTTCATATAAAACTGCTAGTTCAAATCTTATTTCATCAAATTTTCTGTAAAAGGTGTATAACTCTGATTTTGAATTCAACTCGAAAATCCTTCCTAATCCAGAATTTCGTATTTGTATATAAATAAATATTCTGGAAAAAGGGAATACCATGATCTTGAATCCAACTCTAAAATTCCTCCTAATTCGGAATCTCGTATATAGACAATATATAGTATGTACAAGTACATATTCTGGAAAAAGCGTATAATTAGGATTTTGTAACCAACAATGTTGATTTTGTAGCCCTTACTAATTATATTTTTACATACATATTTCAATAACATTATATTTAATATAGTGGGGGCTGTCCCCCCTAAACCCATGCTAAACAAATTAATGAAACGCTGATTGTCAAACCAACTCTAAAATTCCTTCTAACTCAGAATCTCACATATGCATATACATATATAAATGTTCTGGAAAAGGCGTAATAACTCTGAAAAAATAAGATTTTATTTCAAAATTTTCTGTTTGAACTCAGTAGCTCAGAAACGGTAGCACTTATTGAGATGAAACAAGATATTTATTAAAAACAATAGTGGGCCCCACAATGTTGTAAAAAATTGGTTCCTACTATCGTAGACGAAAATATAACGGTTTAAGTATAAAATACTACAAAATGTTAGGGAAATTTCAAAATAATTATAATAATAATAGTAATAGTAATAAAAACAATAACTATAATAATAGTAATAGTAATAATAATAGCTGCTACAGTAGAGCCATCTTTGGTTATATCATGCAAGTAAGGTGTTATATACTGCTGCACGTTGTAAACCACTGATGGCGCTGACTCTGTGGTAAAATAATAATAATTATAATAATAGTAACAATAATAGTAATAATAATAATAATAATTAATAGTAATAATAATAATTAATAATAATAATAGTACAATAATTAAATAGTGTAATAAATAGTACAATAATAATAGGGGGTAATAAATAGTACAAGGGGTAATTTTTGTGTCTTTGGAAGATTCCCACCTACGTTAGGAAAAAAAAAATCAATTTCACCTTTAAATGACCTTCGTGTCTAAAGTCATGTTCTATGAAATATAGGTGCATCGCTAGGTACCGTTATGTAAAATTCAGGCAATGTATCTAAAGTAAAGTATACCCAAAAACAATATAAATGTTATCTGCCAAATTTACTTTTGTGCTGAAAAGAAATACATATATTAAAAAGTAATATGACAGACTCTTTTGTATTCCTTTTAAGCTGAGTACTTAGCTTTAATAGTCAGAAAAGTGGGTAGATTCATAAAAATGTGATTGATAAAATCAAATCTCATCAAATGTTCTTCCACTTATTACTATTATATGTTTGTATTACATACATATGCAAGAACGCCCGCAGACCTATAAGTCTATTTCTTCATTATAATGTAAGTTAAGTTATTAATATGTTGTAAATGCAAATACATATAAGGTAATATCAGATTATTATCGGCACCTTTAGAAATTTTCAGCTCACTTATTAACGATATAATTAATATAAAATGTGATATATTCAAAATGAACTTACCCTAATTGTGTTAGGATCATTTCGAAGATCTTTCTTGTTTCCCACTAAAATAATTGGAACATTAGGGCAGAAATGTTTGACCTAAAAGTAAAAGTATAATTTAATTTATCATGACCCAAAACTAAAATATTGCATGACTTTTTTAATAGCCTAAAAACTTAAAAAATCAGTTTATAACTTATGTATATTTATTAAAAGACAGTATCAAAACGTTTGAATATTTAGTGCAAAATTATGAATATATGGTGAGAGGAAATTTCTACAATAAATTGATATTTTTTTTGTTCTTTTATGTTTTTAAAATGTTAATCGCCATATTTATCAATATCGTTTATATTAATATAAATTTTTTTCTATATAATATCAAAAATTCAATATAAAATCAATTAAAAAATTCAATAAAATCAAAATTTTAAATTAATGAAAAAAATAACTTTTATGTCTTTTACGTTTATTGTTTCTACGTACCTATTGACATTTCTTAAAACAGTGAGAGAAACTTTTGTAACTGTGAAAACAGCTTTTAAAGTAGAAAAATAGATGGACAATCGTCTTCAAATTTTTATTTGTAAATTGAAATGCATGCTAATATTTTTTAATCATATCAGATGGCGTAAAAGATAATAATCAATTTCTTTTATTGGTAAATTTTCGGTACCTTTTGGACGAAATAACATATTTGCAAATTTTGCATCTACTATTAATCCCCTCGTCATTTCAATCTACTATTAAATTCTCTCTTCATATTAATATATTAACATATTCAATATAGAGCAAATTTTAAGGATGTTTAATTTCTAAGCTTTTACATTATTAATTCTTAATGATTTTGGTATTTGCAATGCATATAAAAGTAATTTACAGAATAACATAATATACATAAAATTAATAATTAAAAATTTCACCTCTGGAGTCCACTTTTCTGGAATATTTTCTAGTGAATCAGGCGAATCCACTGAAAAGCACATCAAAATAACATCGGTGTCAGGATAACTCAAGGGTCTCAGTCTGTCATAGTCTTCTTGACCAGCAGTATCCCACAACGCTAATTCCACCTAATTAAAATAAATAAAAATGGTTAATTTCCATCTATAATTAAAATAAATAAAAATGGTTAAATTCAGCTATTAAAATGATGTGTAATGATCATTGTACATAATATTAAATTATACGCATGCGTGGTGTGTCGCATTATACTTTTTGATAAATGTTATTTATATGAATTCGTGTTTTGACTTTTTTGGGACTTTTAGCAGCAGTTTCAAAGGAATCGGAAATGTTTACTTGCTTTTTGGCCTACATTAGGCTACTAATTTTCGATGACGGCCCAAAGTTTCGAAAAGGTTGTGGATGGCTTTTAGGCTATCAACTGGTATTATGTTTTTAGTATTTCAAAAGCTTGATGGTTTCGGCATTGTTAGCAAAATAGTAATAATAATCGAATTCATTGTTCCCCAACAGTGCCACTTTCCTTATCTGCTCCTTATCCGCTATTCAGACTACGCTCTTTAACATGTTATATAAGCGTTAACATGATCTGCAAACTGTTATAACTAGAAATATTGTATGAAAAAAAATTGTCAAGTATAACATGTTATCCAGTAAAACATGTTAAGCTTTAAGGGATACACTTAATTAAAAAAATTTTGACATAATCGATTTTCTTTTGATATTCTTTTCTTTCTACATAAATTCTATGTAGATATAAAAATTTTCAATTATTCAAAACTAATACAATTTTAATTTTAAATTACATTTTCATTCTTGATTAAAAAACATAATTTTTTTTCAATTTGATGAATTTAAAAAATCCGTATTATTGTTTTTATTTACACATAAAATTCTTTTTTTTTGTTGTTTGAATACAATTTTTTCAACTGTTAAATAAAATGTAGTATGACTGGCAATTTTTATAACATGTTATAGAGCTATAAATGTGAATAAAGTATTAGCCAAGGTACTACGTTTGGGAGACACATATGTTTGTCGTTGTTGCTGTGTAGTATTAGTAGATAAACGTTCATACTGTGCAATAAAATGTCATAATCGTTGACAGTCTAGAACTGTAATGTATATAAGATAATAATAATAAAGGTAGTTGCTAAGAACAACTCAAGACAACAAGAGCATTTTATTTACAATACACTATATGGTGGCAGCGGTGAACAGGAAACACGTTTATTTTCAAGAATAAGCAACTTAACATTATCTCTAGTCGACATGTGAAGAAAAACAAAATAGAAATCCGTCCATCGATCCATCATCATCAAGACATCCTCAAAATACAATACAAAATCATTCATTGCAACAATGCAACCTTTGTAAAAAGTTGAATCATTTTGTCAGTACGTGTCAGTCTGGCACCTCTAATAAAAGTAATAAGGGTAATAAATTTCATAAAACAAAACAATTTCGCATAAATAAGATGAATGTTGAAAATACTTTTGACAAATCTGGATCGTCTTCCAGCTGTGATTTTTTAGGTTCATTAACGGTAAATAATGTGCAACATGATGACAAATGAACAGCTAATATTTCAATAGGAAATAAATTCAATTTTTCATTCACACTGGTTCACCGGTCGATGCAATTTCAAAAGAAGTCTACAATAAGAATTTTAAAATGTGCAATCTGCAGTGCTCGGATAAAATAATAAGTGGTCCAAGCGGAATTAACAACTAAAATTAATTACAAAAAATTAAATTTTTAGTAAAGGATTTTCCAATTTGAGTGATATGATGTCTAAGTGATGTTTCGGCCATTTGTAGTATGTCATGATCTGACTTTTTTTTTTCATTGTATTCAGTAATGTTTACAATTTCATCATGAACCACCGTAAACGTTGTGAATTTGCTGATTTTGTCTTGGAAAAACTTGAAAACGATAACGATTTTTTTTAAGAAAATCATCTTCTCTGATGGGGCTCGCTTTCATCCGAGTGGTGCGGTAAATAAACAAAACTGTCGATTCTGGTGCGAAATTCTACAAATTATTCATGAAAAACCATTACATTCACCTAAATTGACAGTTTGGTGTGGTTTTTGGTCTGGTGGAATCATCGGTCCGTACTTTTTTCGAAATGAAGCTGGTAACACCATTACTGTTAATAGAGAGCGGTATAGATCGATAATAACCAACTTTTTATAGTCGAAATTGGAAGAAGTTGATCTTGACAACATGTGGTTCCAAGAAAACGGAGCTACGTGCCACACAGCACGTAAAACAACCGAATTATTGCGAGAAAAGTTTGGAGATTCGATTATTTCAAGAAATTGTGACATTGAATGGCCTCTAAGTTGTGATTTAACACCATTAGACTATTTCTTGTGGGGTTATTTGAAGTCATTTGCCTTTAGCAATAAACCAGACTCTCTTCAAGCTTTAGAAGTCAATATTGAACGTGCTATTCATGACATACGACTTGATTTAGTGGAAGAATTGGATTCATCGAATTCGTTCCTGCAAAAGAAGTCGTGGAGGCCATTTGAATGATGTTTTATTCAGAACTTAATTGTATCGATTGTACTTCACATTAAATAAAAAACATTTGAATTTCCTTAACAATTAGTGTGTTTTTTTTTTAAAGAAATCGTCACTCAAATTGGAAAACCTATATTAATCATGAACAAAACAAAAAATATGACAGTAAATCACAGGTTAAAGTAGAAAAAGAATTTCCTGTATTATTTCGTAGACTCGGAGAGATAAACAACTTTGAGCGTAAAATTAAGTTAAAGTTAAACGTAAAACCATATCAAGTTTTACAGTTCGGCGTGTACAAAATTGCATTAAAAGAAAAGTTCAGATTCAGGAAATGGTTAAATTAAAGGTAGTTAGGAAAATAGACAAACCGACTCCATAGTGTGCTCCTTTTGTAATTGTCAACAAAGCTAATGGAGACATCAGGCCGTGTGTAGATTTCCCGATCCTACCCGTAGCTGATTACACTTTAGCACAGCTTTCTCAGGCAACATTTTTTTCGAAACTTGATGCAAAAACAGGATTTTGGTAAGTTCCACTCTCAAAAGAGTCACAGCTTTAAACAAAATTTCTTATACCTCTTTAAATGACCTACTGAGACCTATGTGAGCGAAATATGAGCCTGTTTTCTTCTCCTTTCTTCTTTTTTTTTCCGAATTTTATGTTTCTATACTATATATGTTATTGCTATACATATAGTTTGAAATTTGAATATGAATGATATACAAATGTATTTATAGAGCTAGATATCTATAGCTATACGTATTTTTTGTTTTATTTTGTTTTTTATGTTTCTATACAATATACGCTATTGCTACACATGCAGTTTGATATGAATATTTACATATTTTTTGTTTTGTTGTTTTTTTTTTTTTTCTCTTTTGTGTAAAAAATGAATGTGAATATAATATGTAAGCAAAACCTAAGTAAACCTAAGTAGACCTAAGATAATTGATGTGAGTCTCGATGTAATTATTAGGTATATGATGTACATTGAAAGTTGTTAAAGGTTTTTTGAGTTACAGACAAATTGTATATGAAAGTACATTTTGTAAAAATAAAAGCTAAAAAATGTGTAAAAATTGTATATAAAAATTTGCTATTATTGGAATGAGTAGTCGTAATTATTCTAATAAAAATTCGTCACTTTCATTGAGGTATGTAATATATAATGAAAAATGGTTTCTATTTTTATTTTAAAAATTGAATTGAATTGTAAACCAGTAAAAAAACAAAGTACATATGTATGTATGTATTTTTGAATTTTTTTTAAGAATAAAATTTAAGGGTAGATTTTTAAAATTTATAAATGTACAAAATAATTTTCATCCAATTCACAAAATTATTTGTTGAAGTTTACATCAAAATTAATATTATAATACATATGTATGTATATTATTTATGCATCACAAATTCAATAATATTGCACTTTTTTCATTCAAATCCAGAGCCAACAGTAATGGAAGGCCGTGACATCGAAACCTTTGAATTTATTAGTGCAAATTTTCAATGTATTTTGAGAGAAAACTACGAAAAAATGACATTTCTTAAAATTTTTAATTTTTTTTCTTTTTTTAGCTAAAATACCAAAATGGGCATGAATTTAATCATAACCTACAATATTGTTTTCACAGGCCGTGACGTAGAGAGAGAGCTTTGAAATAGTGATAAAACTTTCTTAAAAATTTACACGTACGTATTCTTATGGAAATAGTAAAAAATGAAATAGTCGTAAAGCATAAACCTTAATAACTCAACCAATAATCATTTTTACAAAATTCTTCTAAAGGCCACCATAAAATTTCATCTTTAACACATCTTTTGATGTATTCAAATTTAAAATATTTAAATGTTTTAATTAAAAAATTGTTTTAAAAAAAAATACTTCCATTTATTTCCCTACGGTTAAAGCTTCTTAACAAAACTTGAATGATAGTACTTTTTGATACAGTATCGCCAATAAAAAAATTCGCAAAACCAATTTTATCAAGAATTTTGTGTTAGAAATTAAGTTAGAAAATTTTAATTAAAAAAAATTACTATTATTAATAAAATAAATTAAATATACATAAAAAATAAATATTTAAATATGTTATATATGTTATATATTAAAATTATTCTGATTTCCACACCACCTATGAGGTAGGGAATATGGAGCGTTTTTTTTACGTGAATATCCCAAGTACGTCTAGTGCACACATCTGTAAGACAAAAGTGCATACAAATTTTTTCAAGAGAAAATAATAGAAAAACAAAAATAAAATAATTAAAAACAAAAAAATTTAACAAACCAACAGCAAAGTATAAAAAACTAAAAGTTAAAAACAAATATAACTTTGTTAGTTTTTAAAACTAACAAATAACGAAAAAAAAATATCACAATAAATATTATCACATATTACTCTTTTTAATTATTAAATATTTTTAATTTTCTATTTTGCTTATTGCTTTGAAGAGTATCGTAATGTTGTTTTGTAAAATTATTTAATAAAATATTAGCGAAAGTTTTGCTTATTTAATAATTTAAATTAAAATAATTAAAATATTAGCGAAAGTTTACACGTCGATTTTAAAGATATGTCATTTATTCCCAAACTGAGACTAGTAAATGTTAGTTGAACAGTATACCTTTTTGATTACATCTCTCAAAGAATATTTTTTTTAAATCAAAATCCAGTAAAATTTAAATATTTAACGCGAATATTTTTAAGAAAACAATTGTAGAAACAAATATGCAACTATACGTCGTAGGTTGCCAATTTTTTTTGATAAAGCGCTTATCCATAATGTTCTTAATCGTTAATTTGGAACTTTAAAAATTGGAACGTTATTTACGTGAGAATTATAATTGGATTTACATCCAGAAAGCGCACATTTTCAAACCGTTATATGTAAAAAGAATAATAGAATAAATAAAAACTAAATAAAAACTAAATAAAAAACTAAAGCTTTAACTTTTAAATAAAAACGGAAATTTTATTTTATTTCAAATACCAACAATTTCAAAAATTAATTCACCTTTCAAAATTGAAATAAAATTTTTTTGATTTTTTTTTTTTTATTAAAATTTTTTTTATTTACATACTAAGTGTTTTTACATATTTCTTTATTGTATTATAATCATTTTATTTTTTAGACCTTAGCCATTAAGTGGCTGTATGGTCGTGTAGATAGTTTAATAATTATCAAAAAAAAATATATAACAATTCTGAAATTCCTAAATTTCATTTTCTTAAATAACAATAATTTCATTTTTCTCTTTAATTATCAAATTATATTCTTAAAGCTACATTTTTAATATACTAGAATCAGCTATTAGTTTTTTTTTAATTAATTTTTTTTTTTTTTTTTAATTTTTTTTTGTTTTTATTTTTATGTTATTAATTAATTTACTACATTTACATTTGCAATTATAACAAAATCTCTAATTTTCTTTTTAAATAAGCTGTAGGAAGTTAAATTTTTTAATTGATCTGTTAAATTATTAGAAGCCCTTAAACTATTTATATACACAATTATTTTTTATTGCTTATCTGTTCGGAACAAAGAAAGATAAAATTTACTCCTGTTTCTAGTATTATGATTATGTATGTCAAAATTGCAATTTATTAAAAAGTTGTGCTTAATTAAATTGTTAACTATTTTAAAAACTAGAAAATACACTTCTCTCTTGCAAATATTTTCAAAGCTTAAATATTGCTTAAATATTTACTAAGTATACTTTAATAAGTACTAAGTCAATTTGAATATTTTTATAGATAATGCTAGTGAAACTAATAATTTTATTTTCAAATATTAAAATTTTTGACTTGTTAATATTCAATGACATTCTGTTTTTTAGCAGCCACTCCTCAATATAACCCAAGTCATGTATAATTAAATCCCTTATTTCTTGTTCGCTACCTGAAGAATATTTTATTACTGCATCATCAACAAAAACTTGTAACGATCCTTTTAATTCTAGCCTGGCTATGTCATCTATATAAATTTTAAATAATGTCGGCGCCAAAATTGACCCTTGGGGGTTTAGACCTTTTTCTATGTTTTATATCGCTGTATGTGTCATTACATCGCGTGAGCTGCTTCCTATTGGATAGGAATCATCTGAACAGATTTAATTGATTAGGTTTGAACTTTAATTGATTTAATTTGAAGAGAAGTATATCATGATCTACGCAATCAAATGCTTTTTGCAAGTCCACAAATAAACAAGCTGTATATTTTCCGTCATCTATACTCCTATATATAAAATCTCCGATATAAAATTGGTTAGAGTTAAACAAGCGGCAGTAGTGTTAAGAGTTTACATCAAAGCCATATTGCCATTTGCATTTATGAAGTGGGTTAGCCTGCTTTTAATTATTTTTTCAAAGACTTTAGACGTAGAACTTAGTTTATTATTTGCCCAATACAACAAGTAGGTTTTTAACTGTGAACTCAAAATTTTAATCCATTTTTTAAGCAAATTTATAACCCTCCAATTTGTTTAAATTTCTATATTGCACCCATCTTGCTACTGTCAAAAAAAAAAATGTGTAATTTTTTTTATAAATTCTGTGCACATAACCTCAAAATTTAAAAGCTTTTATATTAAATATGTTAGAAAATTGGTAAGTAAAATTTTTTTAATATCGAGTTTTTATATATTAAATTTCATTAAGAAAATATGAAATATATATAAAAATGAAGCTTGGAGTTTCTTCTTTATGCTTGTAAGAAATTAAATTTCAAATCGTATTTTTCAGTGCAATTATGGACAAAAAAAAGAAAGGAGGTTCCGATTTTTATGTAAGTAAATTTTCTTATTTTTGTTACAGTAATCAAAAAGAAAGGTGTAGTATTTAGTAGTAAAGCAGCTTTAGAATAAGATAATAAAATATATTGATGATAAATTTAATTTAATTAGTTTATTGAATTTAAGCAATTTTTGAATTTAATTTTTAATTTTATTTTAACTTTCAAAAAAATTTTATTTCAATTTTGAAAGGTGATAATTGATGGCATTTGACATAAACTACATAAACTATCAAGACAGGAACTGAAGAGAACGAAAGCTCAATTTACCCCACTATTTACATTGGCTCTTATGGGATAAGTAAAAGCTAAATAGTCGGGTAACTTTAAATTTTTAATAACTTCTAAAATAGACATTTTTTTGAAAAAATTTCTAAGTAAACCTTAAAATTCATAATTTTTTACACTATCTGAATACAAAAAAAAATTGAATTTATAATTTTTTTATTTATAAAAACGTTGATAAAAAACAGTCTACCCGAATTTTGTAAAATTTTTTCATTTTTTTCCTAAAGCTTAAAGCTCTTTAAAGAGAGCAATAATTTGGTACAGTAATAGCACAAAAAAAGTGAGCGAATTAAATTAATTTGAAAAATTGATATGCTATTTATTTCGTGTGCATATAGTAGATCTGTATATGAATAATATGTATTTAAGTTTATGTATTTAAGGACTGAGATGCAGCAGTTAAATAATGATCATCATTTTCGTCAGTTTTATGATCTGGTGTTATATGTAAACTTGAAGATAATTTTCGAAGATACCTAATAGAGGGAAGAAAAAGAAATTTACTAAGAACTGAATATGTAGATTTAGAATGGGCATAGATTAAAAATGACATTATTATTGTATTATAACTATACCTTTTCACCGAGTTTTTTCTCAATTCTCATTTCTAAACAGTAATAATTCTCATTTTCTAAACAGTATAACACAATATAAGATTTATTTTTAAACAAAAGTCAGCCATTTAAATCAATTTTTCTTCAATTTTAGTTACTAAATTATTAAAATTAAAAATACAATTTTCATCAACTAATTTTAAATCCGGAATATTAGGGAAAATGCTTGGAATCGTATTAGGTAATAAAGTTGGTCTGTCAGAATTCTGACTACGAAAACTTTTCGTAGAAAACTGGATTGAACAGACAGCACTACTTTCTGTTGGATTCCAATTTATTCGTGGAATTGCTTCTATCTATTTTTTTCTTAAAATTTTTTCCTTGGGAAATTGAAAAATTGAAACTGTATAAATTTTATTTTTCGTTTTACATTTATAATTCGATTTACACCCAGGGACACAACAAGTACGAACTATAATTAAAAAGCAATAAAAAAAATTAAATTAAAAAATATAAATATTGCACTATTCTTAATGCACCTTATTTTTTTTTATAGTGTGTATCGAAAAAATAAAATTGCTTATCAAAAATTTCTGGTTCTTTTTTTTCCAATACTTGTAATGATACTAAAAAAAATTGATAGAAAGTTAATTTTTTTACCAGTATTTAGGAAAAACTCTAAATTTTTTTTTAATATATAATTTATATATTTTCATTAAAATTATATATATTAAAACGATATAAAATTAAATTTTGTTACCTGCTTTATCCCACTTTTTTTTAGAAAGCTTTTAAAAAATTGACAGATAGCAAAGAAAAAAAATTTTTTTTTGTTATTTAAACATTTCAAAATGGCTGGAGTCAAGAAATGCTAGAAAAAGTTGGAAAATATATTTTGAGAAAAATATAATTAAAAATTCGAGTTGAACCTTGAATTTTTGATATGTGTTACCATAA
The DNA here is from genome assembly GCA_947095535.1 of Poecilobothrus nobilitatus. Taxonomy (NCBI): domain Eukaryota; kingdom Metazoa; phylum Arthropoda; class Insecta; order Diptera; family Dolichopodidae; genus Poecilobothrus; species Poecilobothrus nobilitatus. Next base: position 182,151,895 of record OX352772.1, read on the forward strand.
ACTACATAAATATCAAGACCGGAACAAGACCCCTAAGAATGTATTAGTGCAAAATTTAAACATGTGTTGTGAAAATTGAGAGAGTTTTGACAGTTTCTTTTTTTCATTTTTTTGCTTAGAAAAAAGTAGAAAATTAAGAAATTTTAGCAATTTTCATTTACAACTTTAAATATGAAATACTACCCTAAATATATCGAAATTTATATTAAAATAAAATTCAAAATTTTTTGTAACACATATCAAAAATTCAAGGTTCAACTCGAATTTTTAATTATATTTTTCTCAAAATATATTTTCCCACTTTTTGTAGCATTTGTTGACTCCAGCCATTTTGAAATGTTTAAATAACAAAAAAAAAAATTTTTTTCTTTGCTATCTGTCAATTTTTTAAAAGCTTTCTAAAAAAAAGTGGGAACAAAATTTAATTTTACATCGAGTTTTAATATATATAATTTTAATGAAAATATATAAATTATATATTAAAAAAAAATTTAGAGTTTTTCCTAAATACTGGTGAAAAAATTAACTTTCTATCAATTTTTTTTAGTATCATTACAAGTATTGGAAAAAAAAAAGAACCTGAAATTTTTGATAAGCAATTTTATTTTTTCGATACACACTATAAAAAAAAATAAGGTGCATTAAGAATAGTGCAATATTTATATTTTTTAATATAATTTTTTTTATTGCTTTTTAATTATGGTTCGTACTTGTGTGTACGAGCATGTTCCCTAATATTCCGGATTTAAAATTAGTTGATGAAAATTGTATTTTTAATTTTAATAATTTAGTAACTAAAATTGAAGAAAAAATTGATTTAAATGGCTGACTTTTGTTTAAAAATAAATCTTATATTGTGTTATACTGTTTAGAAAATGAGAATTATTACTGTTTAGAAATGAGAATTGAGAAAAAACTCGGTGAAAAGGTATAGTTATAATACAATAATAATGTCATTTTTAATCTACGCCCATTCTACATATTCAGTTCTTAGTAAATTTCTTTTTCTACCCTCTATTAGGTATCTCCGAAAATTATCTTCAAGTTTACATATAACACCAGATCATAAAAATGACGATCATTATTTAACTGCTGCATCTCAGTCCTTAAATACATATTATTCATATACAGATCTACTATATGCACACGAAATAAGTACCATATCAATTTTTCAAATTAATTTAATTCGCTCAATTTTTTTGTGCTATTACTGTACCAAATTATTGCTCTCTTTAAAGAGCTTTAAGCTTTAGGAAAAAAATGAAAAAATTTTACAAAATTCGGGTAGACTTTTTTTTATCAACGTTTTTATAAATAAAAAAATTATAAATTCATTTTTTTTTTTTTATTCAGATAATGTAAAAAATTATGAATTTTAAGGTTTACTTAGAAATTTTTTCAAAAAAATGTCTATTTTAGAAGTTATTAAAGATTTAAAGTTACCCCACTATTTAGCTTTTGCTTTTCCCATAAGAGCCAATGTAAATAGTGGGGTAAATTGAGCTTTCGTTCTCTTCAGTTCCTGTCTTGATAGTTAATGTAGTTTATGGTGTTACAAAAAATTTTGAATTTTATTTTAATATAAATTTCGATATATTTAGGGTAGTATTTCATATTTAAAGTTGTAAATGAAAATTGCTAAAATTTCTTAATTTTATACTTTTTTCTAAGCAAAAAAATGAAAAAAAGAAACTGTCAAAACTCTTTCAATTTTCACAATACATGTTTAAATTTTGCAATAATACATTCTTAGGGGTCTTGTTCCGGTTTTGATATTTATGTAGTTTATGGTATTTGAAATAAAATATAATTTCCATTTTTATTTAAAAGTTAAAGCTCTAGTTTTTTATTTAGTTTTTATTTATTCCATTACTCTTTTTAAATATAATGATTTGAAAATGTGCGCTTTCTGGATATACATCCAATTATAATTCTTACGTAAATAACGTTCCAACTTTTAAATTCCAAAAAATGAACGATTAAGAACATTATGGATAAGAGCTTTATAAAAAGAAAATTGGCAACCTACGGCGTATAATTGCATATTTGTTTCTACAATTGCTTCCTTAAAATTATTCGCGTTAAATATTCAAATTTTATGGGATTTGGATTTAAAAAAAATATTCTTTGAGAGATGTAATCAAAAAGGCATACTTGTTCAACTAACATTTACTAGTCTCAGTTTGGGTATAAATCACATAGATTTAAAATCGACGTGTAAATGTGGTAATACAAGTCGCAAATGTTTTTCCAAATAAGTAAAGCTTTCGCTACTATTTTATTAAATAATTTTACAAAACAACATAACGATACTTAAAAGCAATAAATAAAATAGAAAATTACAAATATTTAATAATTACAAAGAGTAATATGTGATAATATATTTTATTGTGATATTTTTTTTTTTTATTTGTTTTAAAAACTAACAAAGTTATATTTTTACCTCATAGGTGGTGTAGAAATGAGAATAATTTTAATATATAACATATTTAAATATTTATTTTTTATGTATAAATATTTAGTTTATTTTATTATTATTAATAATTTTTTTTTTTAATTAAAATTTTCTAACTTAATTTCAACCCAAAATTCTTGATAAAATTGGTTTTACGAATTTTTTTATTGCCCATACTGTATCAAAAAAACGCTCTCACTCAAGTTTTGTTAAGGAGCTTTATCCTTGGGAAAATAAATGGGAGGTATTTTTTTTAAAACATAATTTTTTAATTAAAATATTTAAATATTTTAAATTTGAATACATCAAAAGATGTGTTACAGATGAAATTTTATGGTGGCCTTTGGAATAAATTTGAAAAAAATTATTATTTTTTGAGTTGGTTTATGCTTTACCACTATTTCATTTTTTACTATTTCCATAAGAATACGTGCAAATTTTTAAGAAAGCTTTACCACTATTTCAAAGCTCTCTCTCTATGTCAGGGCCTGTGAAAACATAGGTTATGTTCAAATCAGGTATTGTAGGTTATGTTCAAATCAAATATTATGATACATCATACATACATATGTATGTATGTACATATATTATTTATGCATCACAAATTCAATAACATTGCACTTTTTTCATTCAAATCAAATATTTTCTTAAAAATTTGCTAGGAATTAGAAATCTGATTGCTGAAAATGGAAGTATTCGAAAATAACCGTTCAATAAGAGGTCTATTTATGTATTAATTAAAATATGTGAATTGTGACAACGTTCAAACCATACTAGAAAATATTTCGCCAGTCCTTAAATTTTATTTTTAATAAAATTTCAAACTTACATAGCTACTTGTACAAATTCAGGAGTGCCACAAGGCAGCCATCTAGGTCCTTTATTTTTCGTACTAAGCAACTTTTTACTACTTATGTAAGACCTATACTTGAATACTTAAGCCAAGTATGGTCTCCATATCGTGATATAGATATTTCACGTATTGAATCGGTTCCAAAAAAGATTTCTTCGTTTCGCTTTACGCAACCTTGCTTGGGTTTATCCTATGCATCTTCCTCCATATGAAGCTACTTTCTTTAATTAATTTGAAGTCCCTCCAGTCACGCCGTCTAGTGGCGGATATCATATTCGTTCAGCAGATTGTTCGCGGTGATATCAAGTCCCTCTCTATTCGCTAACAAATGAGATTTAGAGAAAATCTGAACAATGACCAATTAAGTATTAAGATCATTTAATATCTAAGTATCATCATTTACTAATATACTAACATACTAACCCTTGTAAATGATGACTTTTTCAGTTAATTGTGATAGTTTACTAAATGAACAACATAACTGATGCATAGTTTAAGCAAATGTCTGATACAATTAAGAAATAATGCTGGGACTTAAATATTTAAAAAATAAGGCAACTACACGAGCAAAATAGAGAAACGGCAATTCCAAACCAGTTATTAGCTGTATGAGTTGTCAACACACCAACACCACCAAAAAAGTAATTAAATAAAAGATAGTGTATTACTGTTTTCCAAAAAATTAAATGTATATTTTGTTCTATAAATAAATAAATAAGTATAAGAAACTAAATACACTCCTGTCCTCGTAAACTCTCATTAATTCATGCGGTGCACCCACAAAATGATAAAATTATTATTTTTAAAATTACGACATAATTATTATTCGATTTGAAATTTTAAGCCTCAAAATTAAACAGCAATGGATTAAACTACGTTACAAACATACATTCATTTATGTATGTACAGATGTAAATAAAACATACATATGTACATGTATGTATTTTTAAAAAAATAAGCATTCTATTTAAATTGAAGATTGAATCAATTTTTATAAAATTAAATGCGGTACTTATTCGACCTTATTAATTTTATAAAAGCTAACATAAAAAAAACACCTAAAATTTTGTAATACTCAAAAATACTTTGTGTACAAAAACTTTTAAGAGTAACTGTACTCATATGTAGAATTTTAACAAGCCCTAGAACTTACCTGTTTACCATCTACTTCAATATCAGCTACATAATTTTCAAAAACTGTTGGTACGTATACTTCTGGAAATTGATCTTTACTGAAGACAATTAACAAACAAGTTTTACCACAAGCACCATCGCCAACAATAACCAACTTTTTGCGGATAGCCGCCATTGTTTCTATTCACAAAAAAAATACTATTAAATTATAAAAAACCAGATTTTTATTTTATATATGCACAAAAATGTTTTTACACCACATTTTATCTATTACAAATCAAACAAATTTCTATTATTTTCCCCAAAAAAATGTATCTCTTAAGACTAACTGCTCAAAAAACCATTTATGAAACTACCTAATTTTTTTACATATGTATGTATGGATGTATTTGAAATTCACCTTTTTTTGAAATTTTTACTATTTAAAAAAAAATGACTCAACAATTACAAATTCCAAGTTCCGACTAGTGAAAACAACCAAACCAATGAACCAACGCCTATTCTTTTTTTTCCCAATAAATGTTATCCAAAATGGCGACTACTTTTTTTTTACTTTAATTCTTAAAAGTGAAACACTCATCATTCATCAAGTTGATTGCTTGAAAATATGCCTTGACCACAATGAATATAGCTATCACGCAACGATGAAATAGTAAAACGTGGAAAACGCAGCTATTATAAATATTATGACAGTTCATTTTTTAAATTGAATTTAACTTGAACTTTTTTAGATTGAATTTAGATAAAAGTAGTAAAGCTCAAAATATGCTAAAGTACAATGGATTGAAACTTTGTAACAGTCTTCTAATTAAAATAAAAAATATCAAAAACCTAAATGAATTTAAAAGAAAAATTGTATGTTATATTTGAGAAAATTTTAATGGTTAGTAATGTTAAATATTGTTAAATTTGTAGTTAAATTAGTTATAAGTTAACTAAATAATTTATAAATAAAAAAAAAAAACTTTTTTAATGAATTAAAAATTATTAAGCTCTCAGTTGCGTAAAATATCTATAAAAGACATAGCATATGTATTGAAAAGAAAAGACTATACAATATATGCATTTTATTAAAAGTCCATTGCTACTACATTTAGTTATTTGAAAAAGTAATTATTATTGTGATTTAAGGAAATTTTATGGATATTATCGCAACTTTAGATAGAGAAAAATATAGTGTACTACCAGTCGGAAAGAGGGAGAAAAAAAATTATATTATTGCAAAATATTACAGCAACACTTTGACAGTTAAAAATGTACATAACCTAATTTATTAATGTTTATATTTATATTTAGATAAAAATTTAAATTTTTTAATTATTAACTTGTTAAAAATAATATAGTTTATTAATAATATTATATTATCTATAATATAGTCATTTTAATATAATTTCTCACTGTTTGTTTAAAACATAAATACAAAAAAAAAATGTTTGTTTCAATGTTTAATGTTAAAATGTTTCAATGTTTAAATTCACTCTGATAAAAAAATGTAAGTTCAATGTTTAATTCAATTTAATAAAAATAAATGTAAATTCACTGAGTTTAAAAATAACACACTGTTATTTAAGCCCTTAAATTAAAAACGCACTGTTTTTTTTTTGTAAATAAAACGCACTGTTTTATTTCCAATTATTTTACTTATTTTATTTCAATAATTTTCTTACGGCTCTACGATAACGATTAAATTAAAATTCAAAAAATTTGGGTTTATATAAACTTGAGTTAAAAGGTTCAAGATTAACGTTTAACCCAAGTTCAGTAACCTTGAATTAAAGTATATAATAAAATAAAAAGTAACAAAGTAAAATAAAGTATATAAAAAACATATGTAGTGTACATAAAGAGTTAACTTATTGAATATATAAAGAATATAAAATTATTGTGAATTAAATTAATTTTAGTTAATGTAACTGACATCTTGTGTCCCAAAATTAAAACAATTGTCAACAAAATTGACAATTTCTATCTAACATTGTGAATTTGTTTAGTTTTGACAATAAATGTAAGTATCAATAATACTTTTTTTAAAAACAAATTTTTTTATGTACAAAATTTTAGATATTTTTAATTTTTAGAATTTTAGATATGTAAACAAAAAATATGGATGATGTTCCAAGGTGCTGCATGTTCATTGCCACCAGGACCCAACCATCACTGAGGAACCAGGATTCACCTTTACTCAGATAAATGCTAATTTTCATGGAAAAACATATCGGCGATATTTGTTAGAGCATAGGCAGAAGATACAAAAACACTACTTGTGTGACAGAGAAAAAATACAAAAATATCGGTACAAGCGTTTAGAAAATATCGGTATACCAAAATATTGGATGAAATTTAGCTCGATGAAGCTAAATTTTCTATAATTATCTCCGATATTTTTAACACATACGTAAAAAATGTGTATGTACACAAAAAAAATGGGCACACTACTAACATTCTTATGGATACATGACATTTGAATTCATTATTTTTCTCCCTCTTTTCTATTGGTAGTATTAAGTATATTTACTCTTTCTAAATATCCGATATCGGATGAAATTTTTTCCATGAAAATTAGCCTTAAGTAACATGTATTTTTTTTATTAAATCAATATGATTCTTTTGCAAGACCACTTTGCACCAACTCGTGAATACCCTTATTAAGTCAAGCATATGAAGATATACAAATATCTGAAATTTTTGGTAAGCATATTAAATTTTTATGTAAACAAAACAAGCACATCAACGATATTTGACAGTTCAATAAAAATTCATGCTAGGGTTGTTCACGAGTTGGTGCAAATATGTGCTAGGGTGCAAAAAAATTTGCACTTTTGCACCAACTCGTGAATACCCTTAATAAATAATCAGAAATAATCCACTTTTTTTATGCATTTTTTAAATTTTTATCTAATATAGCGCTTATAAAAAATATATAAACAAACTTTGCAATGGTCTTGCACAAATATTCAATAGGGTTTAGGTCTTGCATAGTCTTGGCAAAATTTTTCACTTTTTTATGCATGGAACCAACAACAAATTGTGCACTTTAACTGTCAAAAAACTGAAATATGCTACGGTGCAAAATTTTGCACTTTTGCAAGACCACTTTGCACCAACTCGTGAATACCCTTATTAAGTCAAGCATATGAAGATATACAAATATCTGAAATTTTTGGTAAGCATATTAAATTTTTATGTAAACAAAACAAGCACAACAACGACATTTGACAGTTCAATAAAAATTCATGCTAGGGTTGTTCACGAGTTGGTGCAAAAATGTGCTAGGGTGCAAAAAAAATTTGCACTTTTGCACCAACTCGTGAATACCCTTAATAAATAATCAGAAATAATCCACTTTTTTTATGCATTTTTTAAATTTTTATCTAATATAGCGCTTATAAAAAATATATAAACAAACTTTGCAATGGTCTTGCACAAATATTCAATAGGGTTTAGGTCTTGCATAGTTTTGCAAAATTTTGCACTTTTTTATTTATACATGAAAACAACAACAAATTGTGCACTTTAACTGTCAAAAAATTGAAATATGTTACGGTGCAAACTTTTGCACTTGTGCAAGACCACTTTGCACTAACTCGTGAATTCTCTTATTAACCGGAAAAGGGCGCTTGGCTGTTTGATTTTCTATGGAAAATTTTATAAGAATAATTTTTTTCACATACATATGTAATTAATTTTAAATTTATTGATAATTATAATTAAATTACGCAATTGAAATTAAGAATTGAAAAGAGAGTTATATTAATATACATTAACATTATGCATAAGTGTTCCTACTAAGTAAAAGTATTTTGCGTAAGATACGGGCGTACGACATTATTTAAAAAAATACTTCAATTTATTATTTTTTAATTCAAATTAGTAGTATCAGAAATTATATATATGTATTGTATATAGATAACGCAAGTAGAACAAAAAATCTCTCACAATTTTTTTTAATTTGTAGTGCCCCAAAGAAAGAGAAAAACATTGCATTAAAAAAATGAACATATTATTTTTGCCTGTTCTTTCTCATTCTTAATTCTTCAAATTTATTTATTTTATTTTTCTAACGAAAAATCAAACAAGTCACAAATATAAAAGTTTTTTTTTTATTTAAGATGTTATTGGCATACATATGTTAGGCTGTTAGATTTATATTTTTTTTCTATTCATTTCATATAATTTATGATAGTTTATATTTTTTTTTTATTTTTAGTCACTTTACTTTAATTTATAAAAACAAGTAACCAAAAAAATGATTAATGAATGGAGGGTATAGAATAGTATAGCCAGCCATATATTATAGATATATGTATATATGTATGTATATGTATATGCATATTAATTTTTTCTTTGCTTAGAAAATTTTACATTTTATAAATACCCATCGAAATGTTAACTTGAGGGTAAATTTTTTATTTCTTTTTTATCAATTTAGGAATTTTGTAAACAGATTATAAATAAGTTATGTAAGATTAAAAACTCGTGTGCTGTATAAAATTCTATACTGGATGAAAAAATTATAATTTTATCTGAAAACTTTGACCTAATTTAATTTTTATTGATGCAATATTTTAAAAAAAGGGAAAAAGCCGAATTGAAGTTTCAAAATAAAAAAAAAGCCATGAATTCAATTAAACATTTTGAAATCCATATATCAAACAAGCTCCTATCCTTTGGTAATCTGTAGAGCCTTCCATTAAAATTCAGCCTACTAGTTTTGCATGTGGCGCAGGTTCTACCTGTTTTGCGGGAATCTGATTTTATATTTTGAAACATTCTAAACAGAGGATGAATATATTATACGTTCATGCTAATGAAAGCAAAAGAGATGGAAAAGATAATAATAGTATGTAGATAAATAAAAGAGTCAGAAAAATAGAAAATTTTAATTATAAGTTGCAACAAGTGCAACAAGTTAATGAATAAAATAATTTAGACAATCAAATAAATTTGGAAACAAATTCTAAACAATAATAAAAAAAATTTTTCTTACTTTTTGAATAAAACTTATGTTCCAACTTCTTGATTGATGAATGATTAAGAACAAAAGAACTTGTGCATTATATATTTCGCATATGTATATGAACTTAACTTTAACTTCTTATTAAACTTGTAAAACAACTTTTAATTTTTCACTTCTATAAAAAAAATGAACTTCAGAAGTAAATTTTTTATATAGTGTTACCATGTTATAATATATAATTATTTGATTTACTTCAATTTTTAAATACAAAAGATATTAAAAACTCTTTATGCGAAAATGTTAGATTGAAAGAAAAATGTTAAAATACGTTTTTTGCATTATTTTTTGAAAAATAAAGTATGTATTTAAAATTAAAAACAAAGAAATACAACCAAAATCATTGATAGACAACTCTTCTAACTAGTTTTAAAATATAAAAACACAAACATTATAAATAGATTTTATTATACCATTTGTAATAATAGGGTATTTTCAAAGTGAATTTTTTTTATCTTTATTCTAATTATAATGATAAATAAATAAAGTAATTTTTAAAATATTTTAATTGTTTTCGATTTTAGACTAAAGTTGTGTGAACGAAAAATACATGTATTCAAGATTTGTTATCGTGTATTTTGGCTAAATTCGAGTACTACCTAAATAGTTTTAAAAATAGTTATATAATGGTAAATAATCTAATAATGGTTTCGAGTTGTACAAATTATACATGAAAATAAATATTTAAAAAAAAAAAAATTTCGTGAATCATACAAATTATATGGCAATATTGTCTTTTATTCAAATGCATTCTTCTAAAAGAAATTTTAAAGTTTTAAAGTTTTTGAAGAAAAAAAGAAAAAAAAAACAAAATAAAAAATAAATATTTATTATGTATATGTACCTATCAAAAATTAAAATAGAATCAAATATTCACGAGGATATTTTTTTAAAAGAACTATTGAGAAAGAGAAAAAAGCATAGGAAAAAATTAGAGAGCAAGTAGGGCACTTAAAATCTGAAAAAATTTCAAGAATTCTTATTGACATTTTTTGTTGTGCTTGCGTTATCTATATATACATAATATCTGGTAGTAAGGATTTGCCGGTTCTGGTGAAGAAGGAGCTTTTTATAGCTTTCAATCCTCCTAAAAGTATGCAAAAATATTATTTGCATACACTCGTCCAAAAAAGTATGCAAAATGAATGAAAAGGATTGTGTCTTTGATATTTTAAATTAAAAAAGCTATAGTGCTGAATATTTTAAATTAGGATAAAAATATGAAAAGTTTTTAAAGTTTGGTTTAAAAATTTCAAAGTTTGGTTTAAATACAAAATTATTATTAAAGTTTAAACAGAGACTACATAGAGATGTACAAATTTATACAAAAATTTGTACTAATTTGTTTTCAAACGGGCCAGCGAAAACTGGCTAGTTTTAAAAATCTTAAAGCACAGAAATATTTGTGCAAGACCACTTTGCACCAACTCGTGAATGCCCTTATTAACCGGAAAATTTTATAAGCATAATTTTTTTCACATACATATGTAATTAATTTTAAATTTATTGATAATTATAATTAAATTACGCAATTGAAATTAAGAATTGAAAAGATAGTCATATTAATATACATTAACATTATGCATAAGTGTTCCTACTAAGTAAAAGCAGAAATTATATATATATAGATAACGCAAGTAGAACAAAAAATCTCTCACAATTTTTTTTAATTTGTAGTGCCTCAAAGAAAGAGAAAAACATTGAATTAAAAAAATGAACATATTATTTTTGCTTGTTCTTTCTCATTCTTCATTCTTCAAATTTATTTATTTTATTTTTCTAACGAAAAATCAAACAAGTCACAATGTAAAGGTTTATTTTTATTTAAGATGTTATTGGTATGTGTTGTCTGGTGTTGTGTTAGGCTGTTAGATTTATTTTTTTTTCTATTCATTTCATATATTTTATGAATAGTTTATATTTTTTTTTATTTTCAGTCACTTTACTATTTATAAAAAGAAGTAACCAAAAAAATGATTAATGAATGGAGGGTATAGAGTAGTATAGCCAGCCATATATAGAGATACATGTATATATGTATGTATATGTATATGCATATTAATTTTTTCTTTGCTTAGAAAATTTTACATTTTATAAATACCCATCGAAATGTTAACCTCTGAGGGTAAATTTTTTATTTCATTTTTTATCAATTTAGGAATTTTGTAAACAGATTATAAATAAGGTATGTAAGATTAAAAACTCGTGTGCTGTATAAAATTCTATACTGGATGAAAAAATTATAATTTTATCTGAAAACTTTGACCTAATTTAATTTTTATTGAAGCTATATTTTAAAAAAAAGGAAAAAGCCGAATTGAAGTTTCAAAATAAAAAAAAGCCTTGAATTCAATTAAACGTTCCATTCGGCATAAAAAACTCTTGTAAAACCAAATTATAAGATAAATATATACATTTTGAAGTCCATATATCAAACAAGCTGCTATCCTTTGGTAATCTGTAGAGCCTTCCATTAAAATTCAGCCTACTAGTTTTGCATGTGGCGCAGGTTCTACCTGTTTTGCGGGAATCTGATTTTATATTTTGAAACATTCTAAACAGAGGATGAATATATTATACGTTCATGCTAATGAAAGCAAAAGAGATGGAAAAGATAATAATAGTATGTAGATAAATAAAAGAGTCAGAAAAATAGAAATTTTTAATTATAAGTTTTGCAACAAGTTAATGAATAAAATAATTGAGACAATCAAATAAATCTGGAAACAAATTCTAAACAATAATAAAAAAAATGTTTTCTTACTTTTTGAATAGAAATTATGTTCCAACTTCTTGATTGATGAATGATTAAGAACAAAAGAACTTGTGCATTATATATTTCGCATATGTATATGAACTTAACTTTAACTTCTTATTAAACTTGTAAAACAACTTTTAATTTTTCACTTCTATAAAAAAATTAACTTATTTTAATAAAAAAATTCAAATTATACACATTGGATAACTTACCGCTCAAATTTAAATTTAAATTTTCTTTATAAATTTCTTACGTTAAAATTCTTTTAATTCATAATGTCAGAAACTATATTTTGAAAGATAATTTTACAAAAAAAGCACAAGTCACTAGGGTTAACAGTCACATAAATAAAAACTACTCATGCATTTTTATTGATATAAAAAAAAATATTAAATTCTAACACATACATAGATAAACATTATAGACACTTGATCAACACATAATCAGTCCATCCAAAATAGAATACTTAAGAAATCAGAAGTAAATTTTTTATATAGTGTTACCATGTTATAATATATAATTATTTGATTTACTTCAATTTTTAAATACAAAAGATATTAAATGTTAGATTGAAAGAAAAATGTTAAAATATGTTTTTTGCATTATTTTTTAAATAAATAAAATATTTAAAATTAAAAACAAAGAAATACAACCAAAATTATTGATAGACAACTCTTCTAACCAGTTTTGAAATATAAAAACACAAACATTATAAATAGATTTATTATACCATTTGTAATAATAGGGTATTTTCAAAGTGAATTCTTTTTTTTCTTTATTTCTAATTATAATTATAAATAACAAAGTAATTTTTGATATATTTTAATTGTTTACGACTTTAGTCTAAAGTTGTGTGAAACGAAGAATACATGTATTTAAGAATACATGTATGTGTTGTCGTGTATTTTTGCTAAATTAAAGTACTACCAAAATAGTTTTAAAAATAGTTTTATAATGGTAAATAATCTAATAAGGGTTTCGAGTTGTACAAATTATAGATAAAAATATGATATGGCAATATTGTCTTTTATTCAAATGCATTCTTCTAAAAAGAAGTTTTAAAGTTTTTGAAGAAAAAAAAAAAAATTAATAAAAATATTTATCATGTACCTACATATCTAAAATTAAAATAGAATCAAATTTGTGAAAAAATTTCGGAAAAATTGTGAAAAAATATTGGAAAAAAATTTGGCCACCTATATAATAAATTACATTTAGAATGAGAGGTACCTCTATAATTACCAGTAAAGTGACAATGGTCTCTAATTCTATCATTTTAAAGCTAAATTCTTACCACATATGTGACAATTTTCCTGAATTAATTGTTGAAGCTGCTCATCAAGTTACATGAAATAAATGAAATAAATCAAGTACATGAAATTTATATTTGTAATATGTGCTTGCACCATTTTTATACATTACAACAGCGTGATTTACACAAAATTGAGTGCAATAAAGTCGTTACAAAGCTTCCATCTATTGAGAAAAATACACTCGAGTTTAAAAATTATCAACAACAATTAGAAACACCTTTTGTTATTTATGCCGATGCTGAAAGTATTTTACAACCTATTGCAACATGCAGTTCTAACCCAATGATGTCTTCAACAACAAATATTCATCAACATATTCCAGTAGCTTTCTCGTACTACATTAAATGTTCTTTTGATGATAGTCAAAGCTGTTACAAAGAGTTTGTTGGAGCTAACTGTGCTAAGGAATTTGTCATATCGTTAACAAAAACATGCAGTGAATTATATAAAAATATTTTTATGATGCCAAAGCCAATGAATCTGTTAACACTTGATGAGCAGCTTCAACAATTAATTCAGGAAAATTATCACATATGTGGTAAGCATTTAGCTTTAAAATGATAGAATTAGAGACCACTGTCACTTTACTGGTAATTATAGAGGTACCGCTCATTCTAAATGTAATTTATTATATAGGTGGCCAAATTTTTTTCCAATATTTTTTCACAATTTTTCCGGCTATGATTACCATCTTTTATTTAAAGAACTAAACAAAGTGAATGGACATATTGGTGTCATTTCTTTGAATAAAGAACGTTATATTTCATTATCTAAAAATAAATTACAATAGATAAAAACCATTTTATTTACGTTTTCTCGATAGCTTTAGATTTATAGCTTCTAGCCTTGATTCTTTATGTAAAAATGGAAATGAAAACGATTTGTTTCATATAAAAAAAGAATTCAATAATAATGAAAAAATTAAACTTATGACTCGAAAGAGAGTTGTTCCCTATGAGTATTTAAATTCCATCGAACGACTTGACGAAAGAAGTTTACCTTCACAAGAAGCTTTTACCAATCAAATGACAAACACATCATGTTCCGATGAAGACTACATTCATGCAGTTAATGTATGGAATACGTTTGATTGTCAAATATGCTTATTTTGAGTGATGTTTTTGAAAACTTTCGAAAAATATGCTACAAAATCTATTCTTTAGATCCTGCAAATTTTTATACTACCCCAGGTTTGTCATGGGCAGTTATGTTAAAATACACGGATATGAAATTACAATTATTAACTGATATTGATACGTATAATTTCTTTAAAAAAGGGATACGTGGTGGAATTAGTCAGTGCTCACTTAGAAATTCAGTAGCAAATAATAAATTCATGGGAAAAATGATAAAAGAAACGAACCTTCCAAATACATAGTATATGAAGACGCTAACAATTTATATGGATGGGCAATGATCCAATATTTACCACATAAAGATTTTCAGTGGGTTGACGTTACTGAAAATATTGATATGCTTTCAGTTGCCGATGATTCGGAAACTGGTTACGTTTTAGAAGTAAATTTAGATTACCCGCAACATTTACATGATTTGTACAATGATTTTCCTTTTTGTGCTGAAAACAAAGTTCCACCAACAGGTAAAATTCCCAAATCTTAGTTGACTTAACAAACAAACACAAATACATAATCCATTATCGAAATTTAAAACTTCTTGTCTTCGAAACGGTTTAATTCTTAAGAAAATTTATAGAGTGCTAAAATTTACACTAAGCAATTGGTTAAAAAAATATATTGATTTAAATAACTCACATAGGTCAGTTGCTGAAAATGCTTTCGAAAAAGATTATTTTAAATTAAAGAATAATGCCGTTTTCGGTAAAACCATGGAAAATGTAGATAAAAGAAAAAATGTTAAAATAGCTACCTCTTGGGAAAGTCAAGGAAGACATTTAGGTGCACGAGCATTAATAGCAAAACCAAATTATCATAGCCACTCTAGATTCACTGAAAACCTGGTAGCCGTTCAGCTTAATCATACAAATGTATATTATGACAAACCTATATATTTAGGATTTACAGTATTAGAACAATCTAAAATACTTATGTATGATTTTAATTATGATTACATTAAACCTAAATATGGCAGTAAAGTTTTTTTAAATTACACAGGCACTGACAGTTTTGTTTACACTATACAGACAGACAAATTTTACACTGACATATACAGTGATATACCGCAAAGTTTTGATACATCCGATTATCTATCTGACAATTTATTTAATTTCCCTCTATTGAATAAAAAAGTTCTTGGTCTTTTTAAAGATGAATTTTTTTAATTTTATGAAAGATGAGATTTTTCTGAATTTATAGGATTAAAATCTGAAATGTATTTTCTTCAAACACATGAAAAAAAAACTGATAAAAAAGCAAAAGGAAAAAATATATATATTCAATAGTTTAACGTTAGATAACTATAAAAATTGTTTGTTAAAAAATGAACTTTGTTTAAGAGAAATGAAAATATTTAGATCACATTTACATACGATTTATACACAGAATTTAAATAAAGTAGCTTTAAGTTCATTAGATAATAAAAGATATGTAATCGCAGATAAAATAAACACATATGCTTGGGACCATTATGCCATTGAGCAATAATTGTAAAAAAAAAAAAATCAAGTTTTTGGTAGCTTAGTTTTAATAAAAAAATATAATTTAAAGATGAATGAAAAAAACAAATATATTATTTAAACCAACAGGAACAAACTTGTTTTTTTATTATTACAAAAAAAAAATAGAATTTTAAGTGTGTTCAATCATTTTTAGCTTAGAGAAGTTTTTAAGCTGTTGAAAACTTTAAATAAAACCAGAGACAAATAAAAAACGTTTGTTAAATATAAAAATAATTATTGACAGTAAAAGTTTAGATAAAATTCGAATTTATCTGATTATTTATAACTTTTAATTTAACTATAAAACTTCTCAAACTTCATAAAATTTCATTATATTTCAACCGTTTAACTCAAAACTTTTATTATTTATTTTATTATAACAAAATATATCATTTAAAATTATTTTATATATATTTCTTTATGTACCTATTCAAATCAAACTCTTTTTTCAAATAAATATAACTTTATAATAATAAACTTTAAAAACTTTTCATATCTTAACCTTACTAATTTTTTTGCATAAGGTTAGGAGGACTTAAATTGTTATAATAAAATAGAAATTTGACTTTTGCTAAATATGTTTAACCTTTGTTAAAAATAATTTTGTATTTAAACGAAACTTTAAAATTTTTAAATCCAAACTTTAAAAACTTTTCATATTTTCACCGTAATTTGGAATATTCAACACTATAGCTTTAGCATAAAGAAATCATATACATACATAGAGTTTTTATACCGAACAAATGTTTTAAGCCATTTCTGCACAAAATATAGAACCCCGAAATTCTGTTTTGTTGCAGGGCTTTAGCCTTTTAAATTTCAAATTAAAACATAGCTGATGTACTAACCACTAAGTTAAATTTGGAATAATCAATAAACTTTAATAATAATAAACTTTAAAAAGTTTTAAATCAAACTTTAAAAACTTTGCATATCTTCACCCAACTAATTTTTGTACATAAGGTTAGGAGAATCAAATTGTTATAATAGAATGTAAATTTGACTTTTGGTAAATATGTTTAAACTTTTATAATAATTTTGTATTTAAATCAAACTTTGAAATTTTTAAATCAAACTGTAAAAACTTTTCATATTTTTATCCTAATTTAAAATATGCAGCACTATAGCTTTTTAAATTTAAAATATCAAAGACACAATCCTTTTTACTCAGTTTTTTTTTTTTTTTATTAAACTTTATTTATTCCAATTTATCAAATTTACCTTAACTTAAAAAAGTTTCCAAAAAAAACATGTAAAACTACGGGCTACATGTAAAACTATTGAATATGATCCTGGTAACATTAACAGAGATGTCCTGAAGTATGACATGAGTATTTCTCATAAGGATACATTAATTAGGCAAAACTGTTGGTCGTTAGGTGCAGCATGAAATATATGGAAACATATTTTTAGTATGTATATTAGTGTAAGGTAGGATAAGATTTTAAATTATAGGTTAAGTTAGTATAGGCTTGTTTTATAAAAATTAAAAAGAAAAAAACATTGATTTTTAAAATAATTTTTTCAATGAAAAGTTAAAGAAGATATGAAATTTTATAAATGTATGTATATTAAAAATAAGAAAAAGCTAATTTAACATTGACATAACTTAACATAAAAAAAACAAAATTTATTTATTTATTTATTTATTTTATATTAATATTACATACATAAATGTAATGCAATATTATTCAACCATCGGCTACTAAGGCCATTATAGGTTTTTATACTATTATTAAATTATATACTAATATTATTTATTTTGTTTATATTATATACTATATATTTACATTATATTTGGTCGTAAGGGGGATATGTAAAGAAAAAACACTTACGACCTGTGCAGGGATCGAATCCACACTCCTTCGGTAATACGCCACACGCCTACCAACCAGGCTACCGAAGCCCCAAAATATAGCCCCATCTATATTACCGAAGCCCCATCTATATTATGTATATATAGATAACGCAAGCACAACAAAAAATGTCAATAAGAATTCTCGAAATTTTTTCAGATTTTAAGTGCCCTACTTGCTCTCTAATTTTTTCCTATGCTTTTTTCTCTTTCTCAATAGTTCTTTTAAAAAAATATCCTCGTGAATATTTGATTCTATTTTAATTTTTGATAGGTACATATACATAATAAATATTTATTTTTTATTTTGTTTTTTTTTCTTTTTTTCTTCAAAAACTTTAAAACTTTAAAATTTCTTTTAGAAGAATGCATTTGAATAAAAGACAATATTGCCATATAATTTGTATGATTCACGAAATTTTTTTTTTTTAAATATTTATTTTCATGTATAATTTGTACAACTCGAAACCATTATTAGATTATTTACCATTATATAACTATTTTTAAAACTCTTTAGGTAGTACTCGAATTTAGCCAAAATACACGATAACAAATCTTGAATACATGTATTTTTCGTTCACACAACTTTAGTTTAAAATCGAAAACAATTAAAATATTTTGAAAATTACTTTATTTATTTATCATTATAATTAGAATAAAGAAAAAAAAAATTCACTTTGAAAATACCCTATTATTACAAATGGTATAATAAAATCTATTTATAATGTTTGTGTTTTTATATTTTAAAACTAGTTAGAAGAGTTGTCTATCAATGATTTTGGTTGTATTTCTTTGTTTTTAATTTTAAATACATACTTTATTTTTCAAAAAATAATGCAAAAAACGTATTTTAACATTTTTCTTTCAATCTAACATTTTCGCATAAAGAGTTTTTAATATCTTTTGTATTTAAAAATTGAAGTAAATCAAATAATTATATATTATAACATGGTAACACTATATAAAAAATTTACTTCTGATTTCTTAAGTATTCTATTTTGGATGGACTGATTATGTGTTGATCAAGTGTCCTTAATGTTTATCTATGTATGCGTTAGTATTTAATATTTTTTATACCCTACACATTAAGTAAAGGGTATATTAACTTTGGTATGGTGTTTGTAACCACCAAAAGGAAGAGGGTTAGGTATGGACATGTATATATATTCTGAATCAGGATCACCTCCTGAGTCGATTTAGCGATGTCCGTCCGTCCGTCCGTCCGTACGCACGATAACTCAAAAAATAATGATGCTATCTTGATGAAATTTATACTGTAGGTTAACAATGACTAAGGTAAGGCGGGGATTATAAATGGGCGAAATCGGACCATGCGTTCTGCCAAGACCACACAACTGCCAAGACCAAACAAGCATATTTTCGAAATTAGTAAATATATAAACTTGAAATTTTATATAAGAATGTTCTACCCTGTTGATGTCTCTAAAATTTGAGATGAATTGGCGTGGTGGTCCGCGTGCCTTCACACACTTCCCCAGACCTAACAAGCATATTTTCGAATTTAATAAAGATAGAAATCTGAAATTTTGTAGAAAGGTTGTAAAAGCATTTATTTTTTTAGCTTAGTTATATTAAATACCTAACTTATGGATTTTAAAAATTATGACTATGACTGAAAAAAAAAATTATGACTTATGAAAATAACTTATGGATTTTTAATTTAATTTGAATTTTTTAGGTGTAGGGTATAAATAACTCGGTTGCATCGACTTACTGTTACTTTTACTTGTTTTTTATATCAATAGAAATGCATGAGTAGCTTTTATTTAAAAAGAAAAAAAAAATATGTGACTGTTAACCCTAGTGACTTATGCTTTTAAAACCTTTCAAAATTAGTTTCTGATATTATGGGATAAAAGAATTTTAACGTAAGAAATTTATAAAGAAAATTGAAATTTAATTTGAGCGGTAAGTTATCCAATGTGTATAACTTGAATTTTTTTATTAAAATAAGTTAATTTTTTTATTTAAATTATTTTTTTATTTTAATTAAAAGTTGTTTTACAAGTTTAATAAGAAGTTAAAGTTAAGTTCATATACATATGCGAAATATATAAGGCATAAGTTCTTTTGTTCTTAATCATTCATCAATCAAGAAGTTGGAAAATAATTTCTATTCAAAAAGTAAGAAAACATTTTTATACCCTACACCTAAAGTATAGGGTATATTAACTTTGGTATGGTGTTTGTAACCACCAAAAGGAAGCGAGTTAGATATGGACATGTATATATATTCTGAATCAGGATCACCTCCGGAGTCGATTTAACGATAACCGTCCGTCCGTCCGTACGTCCGTTCGCACGATAACTCAAAAACTAATAAAGCTATCTTGATGAAATTTATATAGTAGGTTACTAATTACGAAAGGAAGGCTAAGTTCGAATCTGGACAAAATCGGTCCATGGGTTCGGATTCTGGAAGGTTCCGTATGATTCCGCAGCAAACGAGATTATCTCCAAAACCAACAAAGATAGAACCTTTAAATTTTGTACAATGATGTTCCTTCCCGTTCGATTTATGTCTCTGAAATTTAAGAGGATTTGGTCCACCTTCAAATTTGACAGAGTGGTGTTCTTTCATGTTTTATTTAAGTCTCTAAAATTTGAGAGGATTTGGTCCATGGGTTCGGATTTTGGAAGCTTCCGAACGAGCCCCAGAGCAAACGAGATTATCTCCAAAATCAACAAAGATAGAACCTTTAAATTTTGTACAATGATGTTCCTTCCCGTTCGATTTATGTCTCTGAAATTTAAGAGGATTTGGTCCATGGGTTTGGATTTTGAAAGCTTCCGAACGAGCACGAGAGCAAATGAGATTATCTCCAAAACCAACTAAGATATAACAACCAACAAAGATAGAACTTTTATTTTTAGTACAAAGGTGTTCTGTTATGTTTCCTTTTCTGTAAAATTGGAAACTGACATTTGAAAGAATTTGAACCATGGGTTCGTATTTTGGAAACTACCGGACGAGCACAAGAGCAACGAGCATATCTCCAAAACCAGCAAAAGTCGAACCTTTAAATTTAGTACAATGGTGTTCTGGCATGTTTTCTTTATATTCCTGGGATGGATTCGATGAATTGGAGTGGTAATTCGGGTACCTGACACACACCTTGCAAGGACTAACAATCTTCGAAATTAATAAAGATAGAAACTTAAAATTTTTTACAAAGGTGTCAAGCATATCCCAAGAGGATGCCTCTTTCACGTTCCTGAAATTCGAGTTGAATAAGACAGAAAAGGGAAGAAGTCCAAGCAGCTGCCAAAAACACTTATGGATTTTTAATTTAATTCGAATTATTCAGGTGTAGGGTATAAATAAGTCGGTTCCATCGACTTACTGTTACATTTACTTGTTTTTATTATTGTTTAGAATTTGTTTCCAAATTTATTTGATTGTCTCAATTATTATACCCTACACCTAAAGTATAGGGTATATTAACTTTGGTATGGTGTTTGTAACCACCAAAAGGAAGCGAGTTAGATATGGACATGAATATATATTCTGAATCAGGATCACCTCCTGAGTCGATTTAACGATGTCCGTCCGTCCGCCGTTCGCACGATAACTGAGAAACTAACAAAGCTATCTTGATGAAATTTATATAATAGGTTACTAATTACGAAAGGAAGGCTAAGTTCGAATCTGGACAAAATCGGTTCATGGGTTCGGATTCTGGAAACTTCCGAATGATTCCAGAGCAAACGAGATTATCTCCAAAACTAACAAAGATAGAACCTTTAAATCTTGTAAAATGCTGTTCCTTCCCGTTCGATTTATATCTCTGAAATTTAACAGAATTTGGTCCATGGGTTTGGATTTTGCAAGCTTCCGAACGAGCACCAGAGCAAATGACACTATATCCAAAACCAATAAAGATAGAACTTTTAAATTTTGTACAATGATGTTCCTTCCCGTTCGATTTATGTCTCTAAAATTTAAGAGGATTAGGTCGATAGGTTTGGATTTTGGAAGCTTTCGAACGAGCACCAGAGCAAATGAGATTATCTCCGAAACCAACTAAGATAGAATCTTTAAATTTTTTACAATGATGTTCCTTCCCGTTTGATTTATGTCTCTGAAATTTAAGAGGATATGGTCCATGGGTTTGGATTTTGGAAGCTTCCGAACGAGACCCAGAGCAAATTAGATTATCTCCAAAATCAACAAAGATAGAACCTTTAAATTTTGTACAATGATGTTCCTTCCCGTTCGATTTATGTCTCTGAAATTTAAGAGGATTTGGTCCATGGGTTTGAATTTTGGAAGCTTCCGAACGAGCACCAGAGCAAATGAGATTATCTCCATAACCAACTAAGATATAACCTTTAAATTTGGCAGATTGATGTTCTTTCATGTTTTATTAAAGTCTCTGAAAATTGAGGGGATTTAGTCCATGGGTTCTTATCTTGGAAGCTTCCGAACGAGCCCCTGAGCAAATGAATATATCTCCACAAACAACAAAGATAGAACCTTTATTTTTAGTACAAGAGTGTGCTGTTATGTTTCCTTTTCTATAAAATTGGAAACTAACATTTGAAAGAATTTGAACAATGGATTCGTATTTTGGAAGCTTCCGAACGAGCCCCAGAGCAAACGAGATTATCTCCAAAACCAACGTAGATAGAACCTTTAAATTTTTTAAAATGATGTTCCTTCCCGTTTGATTTATGTCTCTGAAATTTAAGAGGATATGGTCCATTGGTTTGGATTTTGGAAGCTTCCGAACGAGCCCCAGAGCAAATGAGATTATCTCCAAAAACAACAAAAATATAACCTTTAAATTCGGCAGAATGGTGTTCTTTTATGTTTGATTTAGGTCTCTGAAATTTGAGAGGATTTGGTCCTTGGGTTCGGATTTTGGAATCTTCCGAACGAGCCTCAATGCAAATGATATTATCCCCAAAAGCAACAAAGATATAACCTTTAAATTAGGCAGAATGGTGTTCTTTCATGTTTGATTTATGTTTCTGAAATTTGTGAGGATTTGGTCCATGGGTTCAAACCTTGGAAGCTTCCAGATGAGCCCCAGAGCAAACTAGTATATCTTCACAACCAACAAAGATAGAACTTTCATTTTTAGTACAAGAGTGTGCTTTTATATTTCCTTTTCCATAAAATTGGAAACTGACATTTGAAAGAATTTGAACCATGGATTCGTATATTGGAAGTTTCCGAACGAGCCCCAGAGCAAAGGAGATTATCTCCAAAACCAACAAAGGTAGAACCTTTAAATTTTGTACTATGCTGTTTCTTCCCGTTCGATTTATATCTCTGAAATTTAAGAGGATTTGGTCTATGGGTTTGGATTTTGGAAACTTCCGAACGAGCCCCAGAGCAAATGAGATT
Organism: Poecilobothrus nobilitatus; assembly: GCA_947095535.1. Taxonomy (NCBI): domain Eukaryota; kingdom Metazoa; phylum Arthropoda; class Insecta; order Diptera; family Dolichopodidae; genus Poecilobothrus; species Poecilobothrus nobilitatus. The sequence goes on from OX352772.1 coordinate 182,175,286, forward strand.
ATCTCCAAAAACAACAAAGATATAACCTTTAAATTTAACAGAATGGTGTTCTTTCATGTTTGATTTAGGTCTCTGAAATTTGAGAGGATTTGATCCATGGGTTCTGATTTTGGAAGCTTCCGAACGAGCCCCAGAGCAAACGAGATTATCTCCAAAACCAACACAGATAGAACCTTTAAATTTTTTACAATGATGTTTCTTCCCGTTTGATTTATGTCTCTGAAATTTAAGAGGATTTTGTCTATGGGTTTGGATTTTCGAAGCTTCCGAACGAGCCCCAGAGCAAACGAGATTATCTCCAAAACCAACACAGATAGAACCTTTAAATTTTTTACAATGATGTTTCTTCCCGTTTGATTTATGTCTCTGAAATTAAGAGGATATGGTCCATGGGTTCGGATTTTGGAAGCTTCCGCACGAGCCTCAGAGCAAACAAGATTATCTCCAAAACCAACACAGATAGAACCTTTAAATTTTTTACAATGATGTTTCTTCCCGTTTGATGTATTTCTCTGAAATTTAAGAGGATATGGTCCTTGGGTTTGGATTTTGGAAGCTTCCGAACGAGCCCCAGAGCAAATGAGATTATCTCCAAAAACAACAAAAATATAACCTTTAAATTCGGCAGAATGGTGTTCTTTCATGTTTGATTTAGGTCTCTGAAATTTGAGAGGATTTGGTCCTTGGGTTCGGATTTTGGAATCTTCCGAACGAGCCTCAATGCAAATGATATTATCCCCAAAAGCAACAAAGATATAACCTTTAAATTAGGCAGAATGGTGTTCTTTCATGTTTGATTTATGTTTCTGAAATTTGTGAAGATTTGGTCCATGGGTTCAAACCTTGGAAGCTTCCAGACGAGCCCAAGAGCAAACTAGTATATCTCCACAACCAACAAAGATAGAACTTTTATTTTTAGTACAAAGGTGTTACGTTATGTTTCCTTTTCTGTAAAATTGAAAACTGACATTTGAAAGAATTTGAACCGTGGGTTCGTATTTTGGAAACTTCCGGACGAACACAAGAGCAATGAGCATATTTCCAAAACCAACAAAAGTAGAACCTTTAAATTTAGTACAATGGTGTTCTGGCATGTTTTCTTTATGTTCCTGATATGGATTCGATGAATTGGAGTGGCAATTCGGGTACCTGACACACACCTCCCAAGGACTAACAATCTTCGAAATTAATAAAGATAGAAACTTAAAATTTTTTACAAAGGTGTCAAGCATATCCCAAGAGGATGCCTCTTTTACGTTCCTGAAATTCGAGTTGAATAAGACAGAAAAGGGAAGAAGTTCAAGCAGCTGCCAAAAAAACTTATGGATTTTTAATTTAATTCGAATTATTTAGGTGTAGGGTATTATAAGTCGGTTGCATCGACTTACTGTTACATTTACTTGTTTTTATTATTGTTTAGAATTTGTTTCCAAATTTATTTGTTTGTCTCAATTATTATACCCACCACCTAAAGTATAGGGTATATTAACTTTGTTATGGTGTTTGTAACCACCAAAAGGAAGCGAGTTAGATATGGACATGCATATATATTCTGAATCAGGATCACCTCCTGAGTCGATTTAACGATGTCCGTCCGTCCGTCCGTTCGCACGATAACTCAAAAACTAATAAAGCTATCTTGATGAAATTTATATAGTAGGTTACTAATTACAAAAGGAAGACTAAGTTCGAATCTGGACAAAACCGGTCCATGTGTTCGGATTCTGGAAGCTTCCGAATGATTCCGGAGCAAACGAGATTATCTCCAAAACCAACAAAGATAAAACCTTTAAATTTTGTACAATGATGTTCTTTCCCGTTCGATTTATGTCTCTGAAATTTAAGAGGATTTGGTCTATGGGTTTGGATTTTGGAAGCTTCCGAACGAGCCCCAGAGCAAATGAGATTATCTCCAAAAACAACAAAGATATAACCTTTAAATTTGGCAGAATGGTGTTCTTTCATGTTTGATTTAGGTCTCTGAAATTTGAGAGGATTTGATCCATGGGTTCGGATTTTGGAAGCTTCCGAACGAGCCCCAGAGCAAACGAGATTATCTCCAAAACCAACACAGATAGAACCTTTAAATTTTTGACAATGATGTTTCTTCTCGTTTGATTTATGTCTCTGAAATTTAAGAGGATTTTGTCTATGGGTTTGGATTTTGAAAGCTTCCGAACGAGCCCCAGAGCAAACGAGATTATCTCCAAAACCAACACAAATAGAACCTTTAAATTTTTTACAATGATGTTTCTTCCCGTTTGATTTATGTCTCTGAAATTAAGAGGATATGGTCCATGGGTTTGGCTTTTGGAAGCTGTCGAACGAGCCTCAGAGCAGACGAGTATATCTCCAAAACCAACAAAAGCAGAACCCTTAAATTTAGTACAATGGTGTTCTGGTATGTTTTCTTTATGTTCCTGATATGGAATCGATGAATTGGAGTTGCAATTCGGGTACCTGACACACACCTCCCAAGGACTAACAATCTTCGAAATTAATAAAGATTGAAACTTAAAATTGTTTACAAAGGTGTCAAGCATATCCCAAGAGTTTGCCTCTTTTACGTTCCTGAAATTCGAGTTGAATAAGACAGAAAAGGAAAGAAGTTCAAGCAGCTGCCAAAAAACCTTATGGAGTTTCAATTTAATTCGAATTATTCAGGTGTAGGGTATTAATAAGTCGGTTGCATCGACTTACTGTTACATTTACTTGTTTTATTCATTAATTTGTTGCAAAACTTATAATTAAAATTTTCTATTTTTCTGACTCTTTTATTTATCTACATACTTTTATTATCTTTTCCATCTCTTTTGCTTTCATTAGCATGAACATATAATATATTCATCCTCTGTTTAGAATGTTTCAAAATATAAAATCAGATTCCCGCAAATCAGGTAGAACCTGCGCCACATACAAAACTAGTAGGCTGAATTTTAATGGAAGGCTCTACAGATTACCAAAGGATAGCATTGTTTGATATATTTGATATATACTTCAAAATGTATATATTTATCTTATAATTTTGTTTTACAAGAGTTTTTTATGCCGAATGGAACGTATTGAGATCGTATTTGGGGTTATTTCGTAAAAATATGACCGTATTTTTGGTATACCATCAAAGAACATAAAAAAAAAAAAAAAAAATATTTTTTCATTCATTCGGTTCATAATTCATTTTCTTCGAACTGATTCTTTTTCTCTAAAAATTGTTTTTATGTTGTTACATAAAAACATAAATACATACATATTTATCTTTGTATCACAAACATAATTTTAAAATGTAATTTTATAGATCTCATAAAGAATAAATTTACACAACACATATAGATAATATTTGAAGGCCAACAAAATTTTATTGTAATATTGCAAGTGTGATGTAAATTGTATTGTAATGTAACGGAGATCTATTTGTTTTTATTTTTTTCTTTTTTGTTTAGAAGAATATTTTTTCTAAAAAATAAAAAATATTTTTGGATGGAATATTGAAATTTTCTAAAATATTGGTATTAACCTTTGTGGACCCACAAAGGTATAGTAAGTTAAGATCAAATTTACTGAATGTATTAAGGCAGGTTTTCATTAGACCGATATATCTACGAAAATGTTAGAGCACAGGCAGAACATACAAAAATGATATTGAAAGAGATTAAGCTAAAAAAAATATTCATGAAACATTTGAAAATATCCAAGAAAGTATCCATAAATATCTACGAATTAGATATGTATGCAAAAATTATATATCTTACAAAAAAAAATATACTAGGTACCATGGCATATAAATTTTAAAGTATCAAAAAAATAAACAAATGTTCAAATTTTATTTTTTAGTGAGAAACTATATTAAAAGAAATAAATGTAACAGTAAGTCGATGCAACCGATTTATTAATACCCTACACGTGAATAATTCGAATTAAATTAATAATACATAAGGTTTTTTGGCAGCTGCTTGAACTTCTTTCCTTTTCTCTCTTATTCAACTCGAATTTCAGGAACGTAAAAGAGGCATCCTCTTGGGATATGCTTGACACCTTTGTAAAAAATTTTAAGTTTCTATCTTTATTAATTTCGAAGATTGTTAGTCCTTGGGAGGTGTGTGTCAGGTACCCGAATTGCCACTCCAATTCATCGAATCCATATCAGGAACATAAAGAAAACATGCCAGAACACCATTGTACTAAATTTAAGGGTTCTACTTTTGTTGGTTTTGGAGATATGCTCATTGCTCTTGTGCTCGTCCGGAAGTTTCCAAAATACGAACCCATGGTTCAAATTCTTTCAAATGTCAGTTTTCAATTTTACAGAAAAGGACACATAACGGAACACCTTTGTACTAAAAATAAAAGTTCTATCTTTGTTGGTTGTGGAAATATACTAGTTTGCTCTGGGGCTCGTCTGGAAGCTTCCAAGGTTTGAACCCATGGACCAAATCCTCACAAATTTCAGAAACATAAATCAAACATGAAAGAACACCATTCTGCCGAATTTAAAGGTTATATCTTTGTTGTTTTTGGAGATAATCTCATTTGCTCTGGGGCTCGTTCGAAAGTTTCCAAAATCCAAACCCATGGACCATATCATCTTAAATTTCAGAGACATAAATCAAACGGGAAGGAACATCATTGTAAAAATTTTAAAGGTTCTATCTTTGTTGTTTTGGAGATAATCTCTTTTGCTCTGGGGCTCGTTCGGAAGCTTCCAAAATACGAATCCATGGTTCAAATTTTTTCAAATGTCAGTTTCCAATTTTATAGAAAAGGAAACATAACAGCACTCTTGTACTAAAAATAAAGGTTCTATCTTTGTTGGTTGTGGAGATATACTCGTTTGCTCTGGGGCTCGTTCGGAAGCCTCCAAGATAAGAACCCATGCACCAAATCCTCTCAAATTTCAGAGACTTAAATAAACATGAAAGAACATCACTCTGCCAAGTTTAAAGGTTATATCTTAGTTGGTTTTGGATATAATATCATTTGCTCTGGTGCTCGTTCGGAAGCTTCCAAAATGCAAACCCATGGACCAAATCCTCTCAAATTTCAGAGACATAAATAAAACGGAGACATATATCTCCACAACCAACAAAGATAGAACTTTTATTTTTAGTACAAAGGTGTTCCGTTATGTTTCCTTTTCTGTAAAATTGAAAACTGACATTTGAAAGAATTTGAAGCATGGGTTCGTATTTTGGAAACTTCCGGACGAGCACAAGAGCAATGAGCATATTTCCAAAACCAACAAAAGTAGAACCTTTAAATTTAGTACAATGGTGTTCTGGCATGTTTTCTTTATGTTCCTGATATGGATTCGATGAATTGGAGTGGCAATTCGGGTACCTGACACACACCTCCCAAGGACTAACAATCTTCGAAATTAATAAAGATAGAAACTTAAAATTTTTTACAAAGGTGTCAAGCATATCCCAAGAGGATGCCTCTTTTACGTTCCTGAAATTCGAGTTGAATAAGACAGAAAAGGGAAGAAGTTCAAGCAGCTGCCAAAAAAACTTATGGATTTTTAATTTAATTCGAATTATTCAGGTGTAGGGTATTAATAAGTCGGTTGCATCGACTTACTGTTACATTTACTTGTTTTTATTATTGTTTAGAATTTGTTTCCAAATTTATTTGTTTGTCTCAATTATTATACCCACCACCTAAAGTATAGGGTATATTAACATTGTTATGGTGTTTGTAACCACCAAAAGGAAGCGAGTTAGATATGGACATGAATATATATTCTGAATCAGGATCACCTCCTGAGTCGATTTAACGATGTCCGTCCGTCCATCCGTTCGCACGATAACTCAAAAACTAATAAAGCTATCTTGATGAAATTTATATAGTAGGTTACTAATTACAAAAGGAAGACTAAGTTCGAATCTGGACAAAACCGGTCCATGTGTTCGGATTCTGGAAGCTTCCGAATGATTCCGGAGCAAACGAGATTATCTCCAAAACCAACAAAGATAAAACCTTTAAATTTTGTACAATGCTGTTCTTTCCCGTTCGATTTATGTCTCTGAAATTTAAGAGGATTTGGTCTATGGGTTTGGATTTTGGAAGCTTCCGAACGAGCCCCAGAGCAAATGAGATTATCTCCAAAAACAACAAAGATATAACCTTTAAATTTGGCAGAATGGTGTTCTTTCATGTTTGATTTAGGTCTCTGAAATTTGAGAGGATTTGATCCATGGGTTCGGATTTTGGAAGCTTCCGAACGAGCCCCAGAGCAAACGAGATTATCTCCAAAACCAACACAGATAGAACCTTTAAATTTTTGACAATGATGTTTCTTCTCGTTTGATTTATGTCTCTGAAATTTAAGAGGATTTTGTCTATGGGTTTGGATTTTGAAAGCTTCCGAACGAGCCCCAGAGCAAACGAGATTATCTCCAAAACCAACACAGATAGAACCTTTAAATTTTTTACAATGATGTTTCTTCCCGTTTGATTTATGTCTCTGAAATTAAGAGGATATGGTCCATGGGTTTGGCTTTTGGAAGCTGTCGAACGAGCCTCAAAGCAGACGAGTATATCTCCAAAACCAACAAAAGCAGAACCTTTAAATTTAGTACAATGGTGTTCTGGTATGTTTTCTTTATGTTCCTGATATGGATTCGATGAATTGGAGTTGCAATTCGGGTACCTGACACACACCTCCCAAGGACTAACAATCTTCGAAATTAATAAAGATTGAAACTTAAAATTGTTTACAAAGGTGTCAAGCATATCCCAAGAGTTTGCCTCTTTTACGTTCCTGAAATTCGAGTTGAATAAGACAGAAAAGGAAAGAAGTTCAAGCAGCTGCCAAAAAACCTTATGGAGTTTCAATTTAATTCGAATTATTCAGGTGTAGGGTATTAATAAGTCGGTTGCATCGACTTACTGTTACATTTACTTGTTTTATTCATTAATTTGTTGCAAAACTTATAATTAAAATTTTCTATTTTTCTGACTCTTTTATTTATCTACATACTTTTATTATCTTTTCCATCTCTTTTGCTTTCATTAGCATGAACATATAATATATTCATCCTCTGTTTAGAATGTTTCAAAATATAAAATTAGATTCCCGCAAATCAGGTAGAACCTGCGCCACATACAAAACTAGTAGGCTGAATTTTAATGGAAGGCTCTACAGATTACCAAAGGATAGCATTGTTTGATATATTTGATATATACTTCAAAATGTATATATTTATCTTATAATTTTGTTTTACAAGAGTTTTTTATGCCGAATGGAACGTATTGAGATCGTATTTGGGGTTATTTCGTAAAAATATGACCGGATTTTTGGTATACCATCAAAGAACATAAGAAAAACAAAACAAAAAATATTTTTTCATTCATTCGGTTCATAATTCATTTTCTTCGAACTGATTCTTTTTCTCTAAAAATTGTTTTTATGTTGTTACATAAAAACATAAATACATACATATTTATCTTTGTATCACAAACATAATTTTAAAATGTAATTTTATAGATCTCATAAAGAATAAATTTACACAACACATATAGATAATATTTGAAGGCCAACAAAATTTTATTGTAATATTGCAAGTGTGATGTAAATTGTATTGTAATGTAACGGAGATCTATTTGTTTTTATTTTTTTCTTTTTTGTTTAGAAGAATACTTTTTCTAAAAAATAAAAAATATTTTTGGATGGAATATTGAAATTTTCTAAAATATTGGTATTAACCTTTGTGGACCCACAAAGGTATAGTAAGTTAAGATCAAATTTACTGAATGTATTAAGGCAGGTTTTCATTAGACCGATATATCTACGAAAATGTTAGAGCACAGGCAGAACATACAAAAATGATATTGAAAGAGATTAAGCTAAAAAAAATATTCATGAAACATTTGAAAATATCCAAGAAAGTATCCATAAATATCTACGAATTAGATATGTATGCAAAAATTGTATATCTTACAAAAAAAAATATACTAGGTACCATGGCATATAAATTTTAAAGTATCAAAAAAATAAACAAATGTTCAAATTTTATTTTTTAGTGAGAAACTATATTAAAAGAAATAAATGTAACAGTAAGTCGATGCAACCGATTTATTAATACCCTACACGTGAATAATTCGAATTAAATTAATAATCCATAAGGTTTTTTGGCAGCTGCTTGAACTTCTTTCCTCTTCTCTCTTATTCAACTCGAATTTCAGGAACGTAAAAGAGGCATCCTCTTGGGATATGCTTGACACCTTTGTAAAAAATTTTAAGTTTCTATCTTTATTAATTTCGAAGATTGTTAGTCCTTGGGAGGTGTGTGTCAGGTATCCGAATTGCCACTCCAATTCATCGAATCCATATCAGGAACATAAAGAAAACATGCCAGAACACCATTGTACTAAATTTAAAGGTTCTACTTTTGTTGGTTTTGGAGATATGCTCATTGCTCTTGTGCTCGTCCGGAAGTTTCCAAAATACGAACCCATGGTTCAAATTCTTTCAAATGTCAGTTTTCAATTTTACAGAAAAGGACACATAACGCAACACCTTTGTACTAAAAATAAAAGTTCTATCTTTGTTGGTTGTGGAAATATACTAGTTTGCTCTGGGGCTCGTCTGGAAGCTTCCAAGGTTTGAACCCATGGACCAAATCCTCACAAATTTCAGAAACATAAATCAAACATGAAAGAACACCATTCTGCCGAATTTAAAGGTTATATCTTTGTTGTTTTTGGAGATAATCTCATTTGCTCTGGGGCTCGTTCGAAAGTTTCCAAAATCCAAACCCATGGACCATATCATCTTAAATTTCAGAGACATAAATCAAACGGGAAGGAACATCATTGTAAAAATTTTAAAGGTTCTATCTTTGTTGTTTTGGAGATAATCTCTTTTGCTCTGGGGCTCGTTCGGAAGCTTCCAAAATACGAATCCATGGTTCAAATTTTTTCAAATGTCAGTTTCCAATTTTATAGAAAAGGAAACATAACAGCACTCTTGTACTAAAAATAAAGGTTCTATCTTTGTTGGTTGTGGAGATATACTCGTTTGCTCTGGGGCTCGTTCGGAAGCCTCCAAGATAAGAACCCATGCACCAAATCCTCTCAAATTTCAGAGACTTAAATAAACATGAAAGAACATCACTCTGCCAAATTTAAAGGTTATATCTTAGTTGGTTTTGGATATAATATCATTTGCTCTGGTGTTCGGAAGCTTCCAAAATGCAAACCCATGGACCAAATCCTCTCAAATTTCAGAGACATGAATCAAACGGGAAGGAACAACATTGTAAAGAATTTCAAGATTCTATCTTTGTTGGTTTTGGAGATAATCTCGTTTGCTCTGGGGCTCGTTCGGAAGCTTCCAATATACGAATCCATGATTCAAATTCTTTCAAATGTCAGTTTCCAATTTTATAGAAAAGGAAATATAACAGCACACTCTTGTACTAAAAATAAAGGTTCTATCTTTGTTGATTGTGGAGATATACTCGTTTGCTCTGGGGCTCGTTCGGAGGCTTCCAAGATCCGAACCCATGAACCAAATCCTCTCAAATTTTAGAGACTTAAATCAAACATGAAAGAACACCATTCTGCTTAATTTAAAGGTTATATCTTTGTTGTTTTTGGAGATAATCTCATTTGCTCTGGGGCTCGTTCGAAAGCTTCCAAAATCCAAACACAGGGACCATATCCTCTTAAATTTCAGAGACATAAATCAAACGGGAGGAACATCATTGTAAAAAATTTAAAGGTTCTATCTTTGTTGGTTGTGGAGATATACTCGTTTGCTCTGGGGCTCGCTCGTAGGCTTTAAGATCCGAACCCTTGAACCAAATCCTCTTAAATTTCAGACACATAAATCGAACGGGAAGAAACAGCATTGTACAAAATTTAAAGGTTCTACCTTTGTTGGTTTTGGAGAAAATCTCGTTTGCTCCGGAATCATTCGAACGGGAAGGAACATCATTGTACAAAATTTAAATGTTCTATCTTTGTTGATTTTGGAGATAATCTCGTTTGCTCTGGGGCTCGTTCGGAAGTTTCCAAAATCCGAACCCATGGACCAAATCCTCTCAAATTTTAGAGACTTAAATAAAACATGTAAGAACACCACTCTGTCAAATTTGAAGGTTATATCTTTATTGGTTTTGGAGATAATCTCATTTGGTCTGGTGCTCGTTCGGAAGCTTCCAAAATCCAAACCCATGGACCAAATCCTCTTAAATTTCAGAGACATAAATCGAACGGGAAGAAACAGCATTGTACAAAATTTAAAGGTTCTACCTTTGTTGGTTTTGGAGAAAATCTCGTTTGCTCCGGAATCATTCGAACGGGAAGGAACATCATTGTACAAAATTTAAAGGTTCTATCTTTGTTGATTTTGGAGATAATCTCGTTTGCTCTGGGGCTCGTTCGGAAGCTTCCAAAATCCTAACCCATGGACCAAATCCTCTCAAATTTCAGGAACCTAAATCAAACATGAAAGAACACCATTCTGCCAAATTTAAAGGTTATATTTTTATTGTTTTTGGAGATAATCTCATTTGCTCTGGGGCTCGTTCGGAAGCTTCCAAAATGCAAACCCATGGACCATATCCTCTTAAATTTCAGAGACATAAATCAAACGGGAAGGAACATCATTGTAAAAAATTTCAAGATTCTATCTTTGTTGGTTTTGGAGATAATCTCGTTTGCTCTGGGGCTCGTTCGGAAGCTTCCAATATACGATTCCATGGTTCAAATTCTTTCAAATGTCAATTTCCAATTTTATAGAAAAGGAAATATAACAGCACACTCTTGTACTAAAAATAAAGGTTCTATCTTTGTTGGTTGTGGAGATATACTCGTTTGCTCTGGGGTCGTTCGGAAGCTTCCAAGATCCGAACCCATGAACCAAATCCTTTCAAATATCAGAGACTTACATAAAACATGAAAGAACACCACTCTGCCAAATTTAAAGGTTATATCTTAGTTGTTTTTGGAGATAATCTCATTTGCTCTGGTGCTCGTTCTGAAGCTTCCAAAATCCAAACTCATAAACCAAATCCTCTTAAATTTCAGAGACATAAATCGAACGGGAAGGAACATCATTGTACAAAATTTGAAGGTTCTATCTTAGTTGATTTTGGAGATAATCTCGTTTGCTCTGGGGCTCGTTCGGAAGCTTCCAAAATCCGAACCCATGGACCAAATCCTCTCAAATTTTAGAGACTTAAATAAAACATGTAAGAACACCACTCTGTCAAATTTGAAGGTTATATCTGTATTGGTTTTGGAGATAATCTCATTTGCTTTGGTGCTCGTTCGGAAGCTTTCAAAATCCAAAACCATCGACGAAATCCTCTTAAATTTCAGAGACATAAATCGAACGGGAAGGAACGTCATTGTACAAAATTTAAAGGTTCGATCTTTGTTGATTTTGGAGATAATCTTGTTTGCTCTGGGACTCGTTCGGAAGCTTCCAATATACGAACCCATGGAACGATTTTGTTCAGATTCGAACTTAACCTTCCTTTCGTAATTAGTAACCTACTATATAAATTACATCAAGATAGCTTTATTAGTTTTTGAGTTATCGTGCGAACGGACGGATGGACGGACATCGTTAAATCGACTCAGGAGGTGATCCTGATTTAGAATATATGTACATGTCCATATCTAACTCGCTTCCTTTTGGTGGTCACAAACACCATACCAAAGTTGATATACCCTATAGGTGTAGGGTATAATGACTATATTATCGGTATAAAAATATTATTAATAAACTATGTATATTATTTTTAACAACTTTATAAATAAAAAATTTTAAATTTCTAACTAAATATGAATTTAAACATTATTAAATTAGATTATGTACAATTTTAACTGTCAAAGTGTTGCTGTAATATTTTTTAATAATATAATTTTTTTTCTTCCTCTTTCCCACTGGTAGTGCACTATATTTTTCTCTTTCTAAAGTTGCGATAATATTCATGAAATTTCTCATGAAAACCAGCCTTTATGACTATAGATAGATATGTAATTCTTTCTAGATAGCAGAAATCTTAAAAGTATTTTTTGATATTGAATAAGGTAGCTACATGTCATAGTTGGTCATAATAAAAAACAGAATTTAAAAATTTTAAAAATTAAGAACGTATTTTTGAAAAGAAAAAACATTCGGCACGAAGGGGTTAAACAACTTACCATATCTTTACAAAAAAAATTTAATTAAGAAGAAACAACTACATGCACAACAAAAAAGTTATTTTCATGCACGATATTTATAACAACGATTTTACACTTACAAGCCCGAACATTCAACAAAAACTTTGAAAAAAAAGACTATTTGTGTATAAAATAAATTGAGTGTTCCAATCCGGCTTGTAAGATATTTAGGCGTTGTTTATAAAATATTTTAAAATTTTTTATGAATATTTTTTTTGTAACTAATGTATGGATATACATACATCCATATCTATACAGATATTCCACTCGTAACACTATAGGGTAAATTTTATTTTTAGAATAAAAAATATAGCATACAGATATTCGTCTTGTAACACTTTTAGAAATTATTAAAAAAATTTGAGAAGTTTGTTCGATATTGGTATTATAATACGGGCAATTACTTGTAACCAAGCTTTAGCCAAAGTTTTTTCGTTGCTAGAAATAACACCTGATAAACCATTTTGTAATTATAATAATAAAACATTTTTTGGTTATTCGATTTTCCCCATCTAATTAAATTTCTTAGAAATACATTAATAGATTCCGATTTAAAAACCTTAGATGGTATTATAAGCTTTAAAGTTCTCATAGAATTATGGAATTATGGATATCTCTTATAATAATTATCGATCTGATATTAAACTAAATAGCTTGTAGTTTGAATTTTTTTTAAATATTGTAAGATTGACTAAAAAGAAAAAATATATTTTTAGAGGGAATGAAAATAACTTTAAATTTATATTAATATGTATATACACATTTTTTCTTATTTTATACTTTTACAATAATAATTCTTGTACCTATAGTTGGGTTTTGAAAAAAACTAAAACTGATTGATAAAAAATCGAGGTACAATTGTGGTTTTTTCTTTTTTTAAGAAGTCGAAAAAGTTATATGAAGAAATATATACACATGTACATACAAATAAAAAAAAAAATAAAAAGAAAAACTAAAATAAAAATAAACTAAAATACGATCAAGTTGATTTTACGAAATTAAAAAATGAATACTCTATGTATATAGTTACTTTATGATTCAAGGCTTTTTTTTTATTTTGAAACACCAATTCCGCTTTTTCTCTTTTTTTAAAATATTGCATCAATAAAAATTAAATTAGGTCAAAGTTTTCAGATAAAATTATAATTTTTTCATCCAGTATAGAATTTTATACAGCACACGAATTTTTAATCTTACATACCTTATTTATAATCTGTTTACAAAATTCCTAAATTGATAAAAAAAAAATAAAAAATTTACCCTCAGAGGTTAACATTTCGATGTGTATTTATTTAAACATGTGCACAAATGCATTTGAAATCACTTTCAAAACATTCATATTTAAACAAATGTTGTGTATACTCGTTTTGAAGTTTTCAAATTGAGTAAATATGCGAGGGAAAATTTTGAGTACTCAATTTGTTCAAGAGAAATAAAATCAAAACATAGAATATAGTGTACTCATTAGCAAACTGTATTAAAAAAAAAACCATTTGATTCATTTGATTTATACACTGTACACTGTACACTGAATATTTTTTTCTTTGTGTCTGTGGAGTAATGGGTAACGTGATAATAATAATGTAAGTATGTATATATTATACCAGGGAATGAAAATAATACTTTACATACATTCCATATATAATAAATTCCCTACAAGTAATTAATAGAAGATAAATTAGGAAAAAGTAAAAATTAAAAGAATAATATTTGGATTTAAACATATATAGTTTCATATTTTATTTCTGATTTTGTTGTTTTCTGTTTTTGTCTTTTAAATCTTTAATATCCCCTTTTTTGGTAATATCCCCTTTTTTGGTATTGGTGATAATAAGCAAATTTATAATAACAAAGTATTTTATTACCTATATATTTATCTAGTTTTAATTTTTTAAGGTCAATTAAATTATTTTTAAAACAATATATATATACAACAGCATTTAATAAAAATAAGAATATGTACCTTTTATTTTTGTAAATTATCGTTTTGATTTTAAAAAATAACGATCAAAAAATATCTCTTTAATAAGGAGTAGTACTCCTTTCATTTAAGTCTTTAAAAATTTTACCTGATCTGTGAAGAGTTCACCGCAAAGAATTAATTTAAAAAGTTGTAAAAAATAAGTATGCGAAAGAAGTAAATGAATCTAATGACAAAAAATTATTCGGCCACGCCTTTGCAAATAAATAGTTAAAATATTCACCCATATTCTTGAAGACTTATGCAAGACTCTAAAGTGATGTTTTCAATTTGATCCGATTTTAAATGTCAAAAGTATCGTGTGTGATGTTTCTGGAAGACTTTTCCTACGAAGAGATAGCCATTTTCTATCACGGCAAAATTCTTGTTCGATAAATATCACTTTTAGCAATTCTTAGGAATTAAGTATTTTTTCTTTAGTTAAGTCTAAGTTTAAATAAAGTATAAGAATAGGTAGAGTGTAAAGGAAGTATGTATATATAATTAAAAATAAATTAGTATTTTAGTTAATGTTGTTTTTGTTTGGCATCAATTGAACTGGCATCGCATTCATAGTTATAAGTTGTAAGAAGCCCCCGTGTCTTGCAAACTAGAAGTCGGACCGGCATGATTAAAAAAAAGGTACTCCCTGATTTTGTTGTAGAATTAAAATATAAAAAAAAAAATATAAAAAAGTTCGACTTTAAGCCCGCCCAAAAAAATAGCCTCCAAAAAATAAGGTGCCACTTTTTGGTACATTTCTCATTTTTTTTTTTATTTTTAATTTCTATTATAGAATCGGGGACTAGGTTTTTTTAATCACATCATTATAACTTTTCATTTGAGTACCTGCTATACTCAGTGTATATTGATCATATTTCGAGTACTCGTTTTTTATTTTCAAAACATCAAATCTTTTACGAGATCAAATTTAATACGCATTTGAATTTGATACAAACAAATGAGTTGAATATATATTTGTTTACAATAGAGTATAGCTTTTACTGTACTCTTTCTTGATTGAGTGTAGTGAATTAATTGTACAGTATAGCGAGTATAGCAATAGAGAGAAAAAACAAATGTATCCATGCACATCTTTAGTATTTATAAAATGTACAATTTTCTAAGCAAAGAAAAAATTAATATGCATATACATATACATACATATATACATATATCTATATATATATGACTGGCTATACTACTCTATACCCTCCATTCATTAATAATTTTTTTGGTTACTTCTTTTTATAAATTAAAGTAAATTGACTGAAAATAAAAAAATATAAACTATCATAAATTATATGAAATGAATAGAAAAAAAAAATAAATCTAACAGCCTAACACATACCAATAACATCTTAAATAAAAAAAAACCTTTACATTTGTGACTTGTTTCATTTTTCGTTAGAAAAGTAAAATAAATAAATTTGAAGAATGAAGAATGAGAAAGAACAGGCAAAAATAATATGTTCATTTTTTTAATGCAATGTTTTTCTCTTTCTTTGGGGCACTACAAATTAAAAACAAGTAAATGTAACAGTAAGTCGATGCAACCGACTTATTAATACCCTACACCTGAATAATTCGAATTAAATTAAAAATCCATAAGGTTTT
This sequence comes from Poecilobothrus nobilitatus, assembly GCA_947095535.1. NCBI lineage: Eukaryota > Metazoa > Arthropoda > Insecta > Diptera > Dolichopodidae > Poecilobothrus > Poecilobothrus nobilitatus. The sequence continues at coordinate 182,191,040 of OX352772.1, forward strand.
TTGGCAGCTGTTTGAACTTCTTCCCTTTTCTGTCTTATTCAACTCGAATTTCAGGAACGTAAAAGAGGCAGCCTCTTGGGATATGCTTGACACCTTTGTAAAAAATTTTAAGTTTCTATCTTTATTAATTTCGAAGATTGTTAGTCCTTGGGAGGTGTGTGTCAGGTACCCGAATTGCCACTCCAATTCATCGAATCCATATCAGGAACATAAAGAAAACATGCCAGAACACCAATTTAAAGGTTCTACTTTTGTTAAAAATAAAAGTTCTATCTTTGTTGGTTGTGGAGATATACTCGTTTGCTGTGGGGCTCGTCCGGAAGCTTCCAAGGTTGAACCCATGGACCAAATCCTCACAAATTTCAGAAACATAAATCAAAGATGAAGGTACACCATTCTGCCTAATTTGAAGGTTATATCATTGTTGTTTTTGCAGATAATCTCATTTGCTTTGGTGCTCGTTCGGAAGCTTCCAAAATCCAAACCCATCGACGAAATCCTCTTAAATTTCAGAGACATAAATCGAACGGGAAGGAACATCATTGTACAAAATTTAAAGGTTCTATCTTAGTTGATTTTGGAGATAATCTTGTTTGCTCTGGGGCTCGTTCGGAAGCTTCCAATATACGAATCCATGGTTCAAATTCTTTCAAATGTCAGTTTCCAATTTTATAGAAAAGGAAACATAACAGCACACTCTTGTACTAAAAATAAAGGTTCTATCTTTGTTGGTTGTGGAGATATAATCGTTTGCCCTGGGGCTCGTTCGGAAGCTTCCAAGATCCGAACCCATGAACCAAAGCCTCTCAAATATCAGAGACTTAAATAAAACATGAAAGAACACCACTCTGTCAAATTTGAAGGTTATATTTTTATTGGTTTTGGAGATAATCTTATTTGCTCCGGAATCATTCGGAAGCTTCCAGAATCCGAACCCATGGACCGATTTTGTCCAGATTCGAACTTAGCCTTCCTTTCGTAATTAGTAACCTACTATATAAATTTCATCACGATAGCTTTATTAGTTTTGGAGTTATCGTGCGAACGAACGGACGGACGGACGGACATCGTTAAATCGACTCAGGAAGTTATCCTGATTCAGAATATATACACATTTCCATATCTAACTCACTTCCTTTTGGTGACTCACTTCCTTTTACCAAAGTTAATATACCCTATACTTTAGGTGTAGGGTATAAAAATTGTGAGAGAGTTTTTGTTCTACTTGCGTTATCTATATATGTATATATAATTCCTGATATGATAATTTATTATATGAGTGATATTTGGTGATTTATATTCAGATTAAATTTTCATAAAATAATTAATTTCTATGGTAACCGATATTTACATTTGAGTAGTTTATTTTTTTACAGATCTTTTGTTTTAAAATTTAGGTTTAAAAATAAAATCGTAAAAAAAAACAGCTAAACTAGATGGTTTTTAATCAAAAACCCTGTAGGCAATAATTTAAGAACAAGTAAGTAGTTGTGTTTCTATTCTGGAAATACATAACGGAATTACAACAGATGTTTCATTGTTTGATATTCAAACATTTAGTGATTTAGAACAAGATTAGTTAAAGCACAGAGACGAATAATATAAAACGAAAAACTGATACATCTGTTAGTTGTTCAAGAACGGTAAATCTCTCAAAATATCACACCAACATTCAAATAAAACTTGATCCTGCTACATAGAAACTGTGACTCTACTATTGCATATTTGTATAATTGCATTAGTCAACAAAGAAGGTTTATGCTGACAAAATAGTAAGATATTTAAATGAAAGTGTTTTTAGAAGAAAATTACAAAATGGTGAATTTATACGGCGAAATTATTTTGTATATTCGGAAAGTAACAAATCTATTTATTGTGCACCTTGTCGATGGTTAGGAGGTGGCAAATCAGCACTGGCAACAACTGTTTATTCTGATTGGAAAAATGTAACAGAATGTTTATTTCGGCATGAAAATACATCACAGCACCGACAGTTAGAAACAGTTCTAAAGCAGTTGTTAGGTGGCTCTACGTTAAATGTGAATGAACTATTAAATTCAGAAACTCTAAAGGAAAAAAAGTATTGGGTTCAGCTACTCAAACGGGTTGTTTGCATTATACGAACACTTGCTAGCCGAACATTGCCTTTGAGAGGAAAAACTCATTTAATTAGAAATATCAATAATGGTAATTTTTTAATGGCAGTGGAATTTGACCCGTTTATAACTGCACATATTGAAAAATATGGAAATCCAGGAAAAGGAGGGACATCATATTTATTGTCAATTGTATTCTAAGAAATTGTAAGATATGTATGTTTTTAACTTATATTACGAGTATAAAACCCTCAACATACATCAAAGTTGATTGCTTGAAAATATGTCTTGAGCACAATGAATATAGCTATCCTATCACGCAACGATGAAATAGTAAAATGTCGAAAACGCAGCTATTATAAATATTATGACAGTTCATTTTTTAAATTGAATTTAACTTGAACTTTTTTAGATTGAATTTAGTTAAAAGTAGTAAAGATCAAAATATGCTAAATTACAATGGATTGAAACTAAATAATTTATAAATAAAAAAAAAACTTTTTTAATGCATTAAAAACTATTAAGTTATCAGTTGCATCATAAAAAGGAGGGACATCATATTTATCGTCAATTGTATTCGAAGAAATTGTAATATTAATGTGATTATACTAATAGAATTTGTGGTTTTGCTGACAAAATTCAAGGTGTAAATATTAATGTGTACGCTATGATATTTTTTCAGTCAATAAATCAATAAATTAACAAAAACAACAGGTAATTAGTTTTTATTGTAGATATGCATGTTTTTAACTTATATTTCGAGTTACAAAGCCAGGGCGCCTTAGTATTGCATTGCTTAGGAGCGCCAAAAATACAAATACGGCAATGATTATGAATAATATATTTTGTTCGTTTTTTACTTTATTCGTTGTATGTATGCATTCTAATAAAAGCTTTAATAACCTGATTAAAAAATGCGCTTTTTCGACGTTGATTCTGCGCAAATATGCTGAAAATATGAAGAGAAATTGAATGATTTTATACAGGATTCGGGAAAATTCTCTGCACAATTCCCCTTTAAATTTACTAATCCATTCTCACAAAATTTTGAGATCACGATTGAACAGTAATCGCATCTTTAGGCGCACTTTCGCAGTACACAAATTAGCGCGTATGTCACTACTTTCTAAAAACTAATTTTCTGTGCCAATTTCAGCACTATTTTTGGATCATTTTTTAGCTACAGTAAAATATAAAAATTTGTTATTTTAAATAACATGCAGGCTATATTTAAATTTGAAATTCGAACTATAATTCTAAAATAAAATTGTTGCTATAGTTAGAAATAATAATTATTCTAAATACCTAATTATGCTTACGAATTATCATATGAATGTCAAATTTAAGAACAACATAACATGTACATATTTAAAATAACAAAATATTATATTTTTACAAATTTAATTTAATGGTACCTAAAGTATAATATAAAAAAATTTACGCTTAAACATCTTATCTTTATCACAGAACTCAAAGAAATGATACAATGACAAAATGTCAGAAAATTTTCAACATTCTTTGTGCAGAAAATTTTCAGCGTCTAAAAATGATGCAGTAACATACAAAATGCAATGAGTAAATTGCATAAAATTATCAGCTTCAGCGCAGAAAATTTTCAGCGTAAACTGCAGCGCTAAAAAAGGTAATGAAAATTTTACACATCTCATGTAGAAACTTTTCATGTAGAAAAGGTGGCGTACAAAATACTCGACAAAATATTCTACACTTTCATAGCTAAAAAATGCAGTTATTTCACAAATTCTAAATTTACTAAACCAATCGCAAAGTTTTACAGTGTAAAAATTTTTTTACTGTGATAGGATTTGTAAAAAGGGGTAAACTGCTGAAAATTTTTTATCAGGGTATTTACATTTTTAGATACACATCTATCATCGAATTCTAATACACTTACATCGAATGTAAACAAAAAATCTATTATTCCTCTTGTTAACGTAAAACTTTACAAACTTTACATACATACATAATATGTACATATATATTATGTATAATCATAAAGTAACTACATATATACATAGAGAACTCACGTAGAAGAAAAAATTGTAGTCAATTTCATTGATTTGAAATCACCCCAAGATCGTATTTAAGGTTATTTCGTAAAAAGATTACCGTATTTTTGGTATACCATCAAAGAACATAAAAAAAAACAAGACAAAAAAATATTATTTTTTGATTCATTCAGTTAATTCATTTTCTTCGAACTGATTTTTTTTTTCTCTAAAAATTGATTTTATATTGTTAACATACATACTGGACATCTGTACAAATGTATTCAAAACCTCTTTCAAAACATTCTATAATAAGTAAAACTTTTTATATTCTGTTTTGAAAGCTTTCAAACCAAATGCATACGTAACATAATTATTATAGAATAGAATAAATTAAATACAAAATTATTTTAGAATAGAATGAATATGTATTTGTTTATTTTTGTGTACCCGAAAATAGAGTATTTATAGTATTGGATTTATACACCGAGTACACCAAATATAATAAAACAAATATTAATATGTAGTGTAGTACGGATATGTAGTATGCACTATATATATTATATATATGTAAAGTGTATGTGTATTATCATAAAACTTTTTACCACAAAAATTAACCGTTATCAAATATCAACGATCAGAAATCATAAATTGATTATAAATATAAATTCTTTTTAAAAAAGCTTTCATCCTCTTTGTTTATTTATTTTTTTTCATTGTATTTAGTGTACTCGGTGTACTTGGTGTATTTTAAAAGGTTTTGAAGAATTGTTATTTGATTTTCAAAACAAAAAAGTATTTAAGAAAATAAAGCTTTTCAATATTCGTATTTGAAATACAACGGATAGAATAAAATATTGTTATGTTGTAATTTGAGTAGAATACAGTATTTAAATTATACATTCGATAATTCATGACCTACAATATTGTTTTCACAGGCCTTTACATAGAGAGAGAGCTTTGAAATAGTGGTAAAGCTTTCTTAAAAATTTACACGTATTCTTATGGAAATAGTAAAAAATGAAATAGTGGTAAAGCATAAACCTTAAAACTCAAACAATAATCATTTTTTCAAAATTCTTCTAAAGGCCACTATAAAATTTCATTTTTAACACATCTTTTGATGTATTCAAATTTAAAATATTTAAATGTTTTAATTAAAAAATTATGTTTTAAAAAAAATACCTCCATTTATCCAGCTTCTTAACAAAACTTGAATGAGAGTACTTTTTGATACAGTATGGGCAGTAAAAAAATCGCAAAATCAATTTTATCAAGAATTTTGTGTTAGAAATTAAGTTAGAAAATTTTAATTAAAAAAAATTACTATTATTAATAAAATAAACTAAATATACATAAAAAATAAATATTTAAATATGTTATATATTAAAATTATTCTGATTTCCACACTAACTATGAGGTAGGGAATATGGAGCGTTTTTTTTACGTGGATATTCCAAGTACGCCTAGTGCACACATCTGTAAGACAAAAGTGCATACAAGTTTTTTGAAGAGAAAACAATAGAAAAACGAAAAACAAAAATAAAATAAATAAAAACAAAAAAATTTAACAAAACAACATAGCAAAGTATAAAAACAAACTAAAAGTTAAAAACAAATATAACTTTGTTAGTTTTTAAAACTAACAAATAACAAAAAAAAAAATTACAATAAATATTATCACATATTACTCTTTTTAATTATTAAATATTTTTAATTTTCTATTTTGCTTATTGCTTTTAAGAGTATCGTTATGTAAAAAAATCGTTTTGTAAAATTATTTAATAAAATATTAGCGAAAGTTTCACTTATTTCGAAAAACATATTGCGACTTGTATTACCACATTTACACGTCGATTTTAAAGCTATGTCATTTATTTCGAAACTGAGACTAGTAAATGTTAGTTGAACAAGTATGCCTTTTTGATTACATCTCTCAAAGAATATTTTTTTTAAATCAAAATCCCGTAAAATTTGAATATTTAACGCGAATATTTTTAAGGAAACAATTGTTGAAACAAATATGCAACTTTACTCCGTAGGTTGCCAATTTTCTTTTGATAAAGCGCTTATCTAAAATGTTCTAAATCGTTCATTTTTTGGAACTTTAAAAGTTGGAACGTTATTTACTTGAGAATTATAATTGGATTTACATCCAGAAAGCGCACATTTTCAAACCATTATATTTAAAAAGAGTAATAGAATAAATAAAAACTAAATAAAAAACTAAAGCTTTAACTTTTAAATAAAAACGGAAATTTTATTTTATTTCAAATACCAACAATTTAAATATTGAATTCACCTTTCATTCAATAAACTAATTTAATTAAATTAGTTTAATTAGAGTAGCTTTTCTAAAGCTACTCTACTACTAAATACTACATACTTTTTATTTTGATTACTGTAACAAAAATATGACACAAAAATCGGAATATTTCTTTTTTTGTCCATAATTGCACTGAAAAATGCGATTTGAAATTTAATTTTCTTACAAGCATAAAGAAGAAACTCCAAGCTTCATTTTTATATATATTTCATATTTTCTTAATGAAATTTAATATATAAAAACACGATATTAAAAAAAATTTACTTACCAATTTTCTATCATATTTAATATAAAAGCTTTTAAATTTTGAGCTTATGTGCACAGAATTTATAAAAAAAATTTAGTCATTTTTTTTGACAGTAGCAAAATAGATGCAATAAGAAATTTAAACAAATTGGAGGGTTACAAATTTGCTTAAAAAATGGGTTAAAATTTTGAGTTCAAAGTTAAAAACCTACTTGTTGTATTGGGCAAATAATAAGCTATCTGAAATAAAAAAAATTGAAGATTTCGATGCTTTCGATTGCGATATTTAAAAAAAAACTTTATATGAATTCATGCCCATTTTGATATTTTTGCTAAAAAAAGAAAAAAAAAATAAAAAAAAAAATTTTAAGAAATGTCATTTTGTGTAGTTTTCTCTCAAAATCCATTGAAAATTTGAACTAATACATTCAAAGGTTTCGATGTCACGGCCTTCCATTATTGTTGGCTCTGGCTAATTTCTATAAAGGAATATATTTGTGTAGATGTCTAATACATACATACATACATATTTATCTATGCATCACAAACAAATGTTATTAACCTTTGCGGACCCACAAAGGTACGGTAAGTTAAGATCAAATTTACTGAATGTATAATTACATATATTAAGGCTGGTTTTCATTATATCCACGATATAATATTATATTATATCCAGCATTATATCCACGAGACCGATATATCCACGATAATGTTAGGGCATAGGCAGAACATACAAAAATTATATGTGTTTGAAATAGATTAAGCTAAAAAAATATCCATGAAACATTTGAAAATATCCAAGAAAGTAGCCATATATCCACGAATTACATATGTATGCAAAAATTGTATATCTTACAAAAAAATGTCACTACCATGGCATTTAAATTTTGAAGTGTCAAAAAAATAAACAAATGTTCAAATTTTATTTTTTAGTGAGAAACTATATTAAAATTACTATATTATCGGTATAAAAATATTATTAATAAACTCTGTACTATATTATTTTTAACAACTTTATAAATAAAAAATTTAAAATTTTTAACTAAATATTAATATAAACATTAATAAATTAGGTTATGTACAATTTTAATTATAGAATAGATATGTATGTAATTCTTTCTAGATAGCAGAATTCTTAAAAGTATTTTTTGATATTGAAAGGTAGTTACATAGGCATATTAAAAAACAGAATATAAAACTTTTAAAAATTGAGAAAGAATTTTTTAAAAGTAAAAACATTCTGTACGAAGGGGATAAACAATTTACCATATTTTTACAAAAAAAAAATTAAATTAAGAAGAAACAACTACATGCACAACAAAAAAGTTATTTTAATGCACGACATTTATAACAACGCCTTTACACTTACAAGCCTGAACATTCAACTAAAACTTTGAAAAAAAGACTATTTGTGTACAAAATAAATTGAGTGTTTCGATCCGGCTTGTAAGGCGTTGTTTATAAAATATTTTAAAATGTTTTATGAATATTTTTTTATAACTGATGTATGGATATACATCCATACATATCTATACAGATATTCCTATAGAATACAGATATTCGTCGTGTAACACTTTTCTCAAAAATTTGAGAAGTTTGTTCGATATTGGTATTATAATACGGGTAATTACTTGTCATGTGACAAAGCTTTAGCCAAAGTTTTTTCGTTGCTATTTCTAGCCTGATAATAATAATATTGTAATTAATAAAACATTTTTTGCTTATTCGATTTTCCGCACCTATTTAAATCTCTTAGAAATACATTAATAGATTCCGATTTAAAAACCTCAGATGCTATTATAAGCTTTAAAGTTCTCATAGAATTATGGGAAGTTCAAATAAATTGAAAAACTAAGATGTGTACCAAATAACTAGATAACATATTAATCCGCATACTTTTGAAAAAATGAGAGTTAAATTAGCAACACGAATATTTAGTAGAACAGTGAGTGCCGCTATTAGAACAATTATTGAAACTTCTGGTTTTAAAAGTATTACTAAAGAAGTTGCAAACATTTTGTACATATTAGTGTTTGATAAACTTTTTGATTGTCTTAACAGTGGATCATTATATTCTGATAATAAATATCGATCTGATATTAAACTAAATAGCCTGTAGTTTGAATTTTTAAAATATTGTAAGATTGACTAAAAAGAAAAAATATGTTTTAGAGGGAATGAAAATAACTTTAAATTTATATTAATACATAGGTACACATTTTTTCATATTTTATACTTTTACAATAATAATTCTTGTACCTATAGTTGGGTTATGAAAACAACTAAAAGTGATTGATAAAAAATCGAGGTAGAATCGAGTTTTTTCTTATTTTAAGAAGTCGAAAAAGTTATATGAAGAAACACATATATATAAATGTACATACATCAATTGACATACAAACAAAAAAAAAAGAAAAAGAAAACTAAAACTAAAATAAAAATAAAGTAAAATACGATCAAGTTGATTTTACGTAATTAAAAAAATTGTCTAACTTTTTTCTTCCATGTGAATACTCTATGTATATAGTTACTTTATGATATAATATATTTAAAAATATACAAAACATGAATCATATAAAAATGTAAGTTTCTAATAAAAAAACCTATTTACTCTTATTCTTCTTTTAAAAATAAAAAAAATGTTGTAATATAATTTTAACATGTAATAATTTGTATACACCTTATTGTATATTATATACATAAATATTTAAAATAATTTTATAAATTTTCATTTTATCACTATTTACTAGGCCATGAATATGGGAATAAACCATGTCCCCGAAATATCGGCAAAAAATCGAAATAATAAATGATAATTAAAAAAGATACACAACTGTTTTTAATTATTTATTATTTAAAATAAAAAGCTGTATTTCCATAAAAAAAGAAACTTTTTAATATAAAAGTAAAATTATAATATTTATATCAGCTGACCATAGTGTATATGCATTAATATATAAGTATATATTATATATGCATATAGTGTATATGCATATTATATACTATATACAAAAAAAAATAAATTGATATTTTTATTTTACTCTGTAATAATTCTGTTAAAAAATCTGTAATATCTTTGTATGAAAATTTTATTTTGCTAATTTAGTTAACTTATCTACTGTTTTTTGGTATTATTATTTTAGAATCATGTCTCTAACTCAACGGAAAGTGTGTCTAAAATAGCTTGTAAGAGAAAAAAAAAATTAAAAAATTTATGAAACATTAATTTACGAAACATGTATGAATAAAATTTAATTGTTTTAATTTTGAAAACCAAATGATTGTTTTAAGTTTTTTTTGTTAATTTTTATATGATGTTCTTACTTAGAAATGGTCTTAAGTTTTTTATTTTTCATTTGTACCTAGAAATTGTTTAAGTTTTTTGTTATTTTTTATTTATTTGTATTTAGAAATTTATTTATATTTATTTATTATCAATAAATCATAATAAATGTGAGAAAAAATATAAAAACTTGTTTTGTATTTATCTTGTCTATTTATTTTCTTGTTTTATTATCAGTTTATAGTATTCTTAAAAAATACTTCATGTTTAGTCTGCGTACTTCGTTTTTAGTCCTCATGTACTACAAAAATTCTTTTTCTAAGTCACATCCCTATTGGTGATATAAAAAAAATTGACAATATATAAAAGAAATAAAACTAAAAACGTGAATGAATAAAAATAAATTCTATTCAGATGTTGCACTTAATAAGGAAAAAAAACTGAAAACAATTAATAATTTTAATTTATTTTACCGTAATATTGGTGAGTAAATGGCGAAAAAATTTAACATGGTTTATTTTCTAAAACCTGGAACTGACAGTCAGATTAAATTTAAGTCAATAGATATAAGCAGTATTTCAAAATTAATAAATAAACTTACAAATGTTACGTCATCAGGTGCAGATGAAATTCCACCTAATCTAATCAAGTTTTGTAAGGAGGAATTAGCTGATACAATTAAATGTTTAATAAACCTATCACTTCATCATGCCGAACTACCTGACATCATGCAAATAAGTGATACCAATGATATCAATAACTTGAGATCAATATCTATTTCATCAATATTTAGCAAAATCATCGAAACTTATGTTAATGAGGAACTTTTTAGCTATCTAGAAAATGGAAAATTAACTAATACTAAATAATATGAGTTTAAGAGAAGCAACTCTAGTACACAAGGCGCATTATTTGACATAGTTACTGAAAGACAAGTAGGTATTGATGATTAAAAGTATGTTGTGGACTTGTTCACTGTTGAATGTTTTCTTTGACTTGCAGAAAGCTTTTGATTCTGTTGACAGAACTATACTGTTGGGAATACTCTATGAATACGGGGTGCAAGCTAAGGAATACATGTGGTTCAATTATCTTCCAAATAGAATGCAGTTCACTGAGTGTGGAAAAATAAAAACTAATATGAACAAGTTATCTTATGGGGTAAGGGTAGTTTTCTAGGTTCGACACTGTTCTCTTGTTATATAAGTGACTTATTCAGTATGAAATTTAATGGTAAACCTTTTATGTATTCAGATGATTTGGCAATAGTTTATAATGGTGAGTCATATTTGTATGTTTGGAAAATGCTATAAATGTAGATTCATCAAATATTAATGAATGGATGAGTAGACATAAATTAACTGTGAATACAAAAAAAAAACGAAATTCATATGTATGTAATATTTAACAATAAACTAAATCAAAATATCAATATTCATTACAACAATTACAAACTCGATAAAGTTGGTGCACAGAAATACCTACGCATGTATTTTCAAATTAATTAACAAAAGGATAAGGGTAGGTTACAAAATATGAAAAGATCACTATATTATAGTATGTTCCATAGCACTATACGTACGCAATACAGATATGGCGAAACACATATGTACCTACATTAAAAACCTGATATGAAATAAAGCGATAAAAACTTTGTTTGGATATCATAGAAGAACTTCAACGAAAATAATTCATAGGTCCCATAATATTTTGTCACTAATTTTAAATATAAAATGCAAACTTTCTACATAAATTCATATGATGCTGACACGGAATATTAATACAAACGTAACACATATGTTTAATTTAATTTTAGTAAGCTTTTTTTAAATTGTGACCACCTTCTGTGTAATTGGTATTGATTTATCCCAAGATAATTTTAAAATCCATAATTCTTGCATGATTATTTTGCCAGAAACAATACTTGGATTTATTAAACCAAGTGGATTGAATAAACGTGATAAATCTGATAATACTATTATTTTAGTTATTTTTTCTGAAGACAAAAATTATTTTCGATATTGAAATTAAACTTAAAGTCATCAGTTGTTGGATTCCAGAACATTCCCAGTTTTGCTTATATCAGCATCATTAATACGAAATGGTTTTTCAAGAGATTCCTCAGGATCCTGTTTTAAAAACTTCAAGTTTTTATAATACCATTTACACAAATTCATATCAACTGAATTTAAAATTTTAGAGACATCATTTTTAATTTTGAAAAATGATTGCACAGCGTCTGCTCCACAAATTAAATCGTCAACATAAAATGAATTTTGAATTATATTTGCAGCTTCAGGATATGCATCTTCTGAAGTGTCGGCTAAGTAGTTTAAGCAACGAGCTGCTAAATATGGTGCCGAAGCAGTCCCATATGTGACTGTTTTTAATTTAAATACTTGCAACTCTTCATTAATATTTTCCCTTAATAGAATGTACGGAAATTGACGATCTTCTTCCTTCACAAATATTTGTCTGTACATTTTACAAATATCTGCTGTTAATGCATATTTGTAACAACGAAAATTTAATATTATAGAGAATAATCTTTTTGAACTGTTGATCCGATAGCTAAAATCTCATTAAGCGAGTAATGTGAAGATGTACGACACGACGCATCAAAGACAACGAGTGTGAGTCCACTGTGAGTGGAGTTGACGTGCTTTCCGGGTGTAAAACATACTAATGTGGCAAAAAATAATGACAAGCAGGAATATTCTCAAATAATGCTATTTCCATATGACCCAAATGTAAGGTATTCTTTTAGAAAATTCGAATACTGAGTTCTGTTGTTGAGGTTACGATTTAATCTTTGTTCTAAAAGTAAAAATCTAGTTTTAGCAATATTAAATGAATTACCTAGTACTGATGGTGGTTGCATTTGCATTTTGATGTGACAATAATAATTTGCAGTAGGATTCCAAAATACCTAAACGACATTCTAAGTCAGTTGCAGTTAATGTTTTTTGATTTGTATTAATGTACGATTTAATTCTTGTTAAATTTCCCTTTGTACTAGAACGTTGCGCTTTCAGAGTTGCTAATTTAGTTTCAACTGTGTCGTCTTGCTTATCATTTCCCCCATACTGAAGCAAATTTACAAATTTTTCAACACGCAAAATATTTCAATCAATTTCAAATCTCTTCTGAGTGCCCACAATTTTTTGAGCGGCACTGTAGATAATATCTTGACTTTTAATGTGTTCAAATGATCAAATGCAAAATATTAGCCAGAATAAATTATATTTCCAAAATATAGTAGGTCAATAGTAGGTAACCCTGCAATTTGGGATGGGAAGAAATCAACCCATATCGCACGACATGCTGACCTACATTTTGATTGATGGGTTTAAGGTAGGTCATGTTTAGTTAGTAGGTCAAGAACTTGTTTTAATTGTTTTGGTTGATGTTTTAAGTTAGGTTGTATGTGTGGATTGTTAACTTATAAGTTCCAAATGGTTGTATAGTAGGAAGTCAGGTGTTAAGCAATTTAAGGTATGTCGGTTCTTAATAAACAAAATTGTATACCTGGTTTAAATACTAGGCGAGTAAAAGTAGTAAGGAAATTTCTTATATGAAAATAAAAAACAGAAAATTTTGTTTTATTTTTAAATCTACAGAGCATCTCCAAAATTGAAAAGAAAAAATTTTTGCATTAAAGGAAATGAAAATAAAAAACTTGTTTCCTATAATAGCAAATGTACCTATCTACCTTGCTTTAAAAATATGTAGAGTAAAAAAAAAGAACATTCTAGTTTTAACAGAAAAAGAATTAAAACTTTTTTTTTTGTTTTTTTGTTTTATACTCAAATGTAAATGTATAATTTTGTATTTAAGGGAACTGAAAATGTGTAGAGTAAATAAAAAAAAAGTAAGACTAAAATTTTTTTTTTTGACCTTCTAGTTTTGAAAGAAAAAATCTTAAGACTTGTTTTTGTTATTGTTAAATTAATATACGAATATACAAATAGCTAGTTACAAATAGTTGAAAAAAATTCATTTATTCGATAGTTTAAAAACTATTCGAATAGTTTTCTTAAAAACTATTCATTCACATTCTTTGAAGCAAAATGATAGAAAAATATTTTTAAGTTGGTTTAATGTTGGTGTACCACAAGGATCGATGCTGGGACCGACGCTATATCTGCTCTACAAACACAACTTAAAACTTAAGTTGTGTATGTAAAACTTAAGATATACTTAAAAGCTAAGTATATCATATTCGCTGATGATACGTGTCTAATGTTCGCGGCAAAAAGAGCTAGAGGAATCAGTTAACGAGGATCTTAGTAGATACTGTGACTAGATTACGGGGAATAAACTTATGTTTAACGGAACTAACTTGTTTTTGTAATGTAAATTTTATAATATCACATTGTCGTAAATTTAGTCAAAATCTAACCAGATTTGCGAAAAAATTAAAGGGTTTTTTATGCAGAATGAAATATAATTCCTAGAATGAATCAACGTAGTACTGAAGCCCCTTCATACATGTTGTCATGTCAGGTACAAATTATATGAACTGATATAATGTTTGCGTTCCTTTTACTGGCAAAAGGAACGCTAACAATAAAACATAGAAACACTTTTACTCATCTTGTCATGTTGGAATATGAGTCAAAATGATTGCGCGCTAGACTTGTATTTTGCGAATGATAATGTATTCCACTCGGCTTTTTCCTTTATTGAAATATGAAATACAAAAACAAAAAAGATGTAATTAAATTTAAATATTCATTGTAAAAAATAAAAAAGTAAGTAAAAAGTAAGAGTAAATAATAAAAAAAAAAAAATAAAAAAAATTAATGTAATTACATGTGTATACTGCATGTGTATATACATACATGTGTTTTAAAAACTAATCAGTTTGAATAAAACTAAAAAGGTACTAATATAGACTAAAACTATTCGAATGAATTTATTAGTACAAAATACAAATAAAGCAATAAATTACTAACTACTTTATACCATTTAAACATGGTTGAAAAGAAAACATTCGATAGTACCTAGTTTTAATGTCCAATTTCAGCACTTTTTTTGGATAATTTTTTAGCTACAGTAAAATATAAAAATTTGTTATTTTAAATAACATGCAGGCTATATTTAAATTTGAAATTCGAACTATAATTCTAAAATAAAATTGTTGCTATAGTTAGAAATAATAATTATTCTAAATACCTAATTGTGCTTACGAATTATCATATGAATTTCAAATTTAAGAACAACATAACATGTACATATTTAAAATAACAAAATTTTATATTTTTACAAATTTAATTTAATGGTACCTAAAGTATAATATAAAAAAATTTACGCTTAAACATCTTATATTTATCACAGAACTCAAAGAAATGATACAATGACAAAATGTCAGAAAATTTTCAACATTCTTTGTGCAGAAAATTTTCAGCGTCTAAAAATGATGCAGTAACATACAAAATGCAATGAGTAAATTGCATAAAATTATCAGCTTCAGCGCAGAAAATTTTCAGCGTAAACTGCAGCGCTAATAAAGGTAATGAAAATTTTACGCATCTCATGTAGAAACTTTTCTGCGCTAAATTAAGCGCAGAAGGTGGCGTACAAAATACTCGACAAAATATTCTACACTTTCATAGCTAAAAAATGCAGTTATTTCACAAATTCTAAATTTACTAAACCAATCGCAAAGTTTTACAGTGTAAAAAATTTTTTACTGTGATAGGATTTGTAAAAAGGGGTAAACTGCTGAAAATTTTTTATCAGGGTATTTACATTTTTAGATACACATCTATCATCGAATTCTAATACACTTACATCGAATGTAAACAAAAAATCTATTATTCCTCTTGTTAACGTAAAACTTTACAAACTTTACATACATACATAATATGTACGTATATATTATGTATAATTATAAAGTAACTACATATATCTTTTATTTTATTTATTTATTTAAAACAAAATCCCAAAAGAGCCTGAGGGCTCGTATAGGGTGTATAAAATTACAGTAGTTTACAATCATAAAGATATCATGAATATTATGTTAAAATTATGTACATATATAATAATTAAATTATACAAACTAATGACAAATTAGGTGTAAATAATGTGCAACAAAATAATAGAAAAGAGAACAAAACAAAAAAAAAAATAAAAAATATACAAAAGCAAGAGAAAAAGAAATAAAAATAAAAGAGAGTATAATTATAAACTAGAAATGAAATTTACGATTGGATTTGATTGCTATTGTTATTGGTTATTATACTTGAGCATTAATACATTTCTAACTGAGTTTTTAAACTTTTTATAAGAGAATCTTTTAATGTCACTTGGAACAGTATTGTACAGCTTGATTGATTGATTAAGTATTGTGGTATTTCCTGCGTTCATACGCAACTGATTTGCCGTTCTAGTGTTGTAGTTATGAATTTCATTGTTGGCAATTAATTTTGTGTTTGATTTTATATTTTTTATCTGCATATTATGCATTTGTAAGATTTGAGCCAAATTTCTACTGTCTTCCACTTTAAGAATTTTATACTGCTGGTGAATTCGATTAGTAGATGTTCTATGATTAAGTTCATACATATTTTTTATTGCCTTGTTTTGAATTCTTTGTAATTTGTTTAAGTTTTTAGCATATGTGTTTCCCCAGATGGCTAAACCATACGAAATTACTCTGTTAAATAAACTGAAGAAGATAGTTCTTTTTAATTTTAGTGGGACTCGCTTCCCAATTTTCCTAAAACTCCCTGCTATTCTACGCGTTCTCTTAATAAGCTCATTTACGTGACAATTCCAATTTAACTTTTCATCAACAACAATACCTAAATATTTATACTGGCTGACTTTTTCAATCTGACAACTATTATAATGTACAGATAAGTTTACATTAGCTTCTTTGATCATCATAAATTTTGTTTTGTTCACGTTGACTGTTAATTTATGCAGTGACATCCATTTATAAATAGCTTCCATATCCTGATTTATTTTTGTTTCCAATATTTCTAGATTATTTTCAGCATATATTATAACTAGGTCATCTGCATACATAAACTGTTTCCCATTTAAACTAAGATTTGATAATGTACTCACATAGCAGTTAAATAACGCTGGCCCCAACGAACTACCTTGTATTACGCCATAATTAATACTTTCGGTAATGCTTATGGTATCCTCGCACTCTGCATACTGTCTTCTGTCTTTGAAGTAACTAGCAAACCAATTGTATTCTTTACCTCTTATTCCTAATTCAAATATACATAGAGAACTCACGTAGAAGAAAAAATCATAGTCAATTTCATTGATTTGAAATCACCCCAAGATCGTATTTGGGGTTATTTCGTAAAAAGATTACCGTATTTTTGGTATAACATCAAAGAACATAAAAAAAAACAAGACAAAAAAATATTATTTTTTCATTCATTCAGTTAATTCATTTTCTTCGAACTGATTTTTTTTTTCTCTAAAAATTGATTTTATATTGTTAACATACATACTAGACATCTGTACAAATGTATTCAAAACCTCTTTCAAAACATTCTATAATAAGTAAAACTTTTTATATTCTGTTTTGAAAGCTTTCAAACCAAATGCATACGTAACATAATTATTATAGAATAGAATAAATTAAATACAAAATTATTTTAGAATAGAATGAATATGTATTTGTTTATTTTTGTGTACCCGAAAATAGAGTATTTATAGTATTGGATTTATACACCGAGTACACCAAATATAATAAAACAAATATTAATATGTAGTGTAGTACGGATATATAGTATGCACTATATATATTATATATATGTAAAGTGTATGTGTATTATCATAAAACTTTTTACCACAAAAATTAACCGTTATTAAATATCAACGATCAGAAATCATAAATTGATTATAAATATAAATTCTTTTTAAAAAAGCTTTCATCCTCTTTGTTTATTTATTTTTTTTCATTGTATTTAGTGTACTCGGTGTACTTGGTGTATTTTAAAAGGTTTTGAAGAATTGTTATTTGATTTTCAAAACATCAAAGTATTTAAGAAAATAAAGCTTTTCAATATTCGTATTTGAAATACAACGGATAGAATAAAATATTGTTATGTTGTAATTTGAGTAGAATACAGTATTTAAATTATACATTCGATAATTCATGACCTACAATATTGTTTTCACAGGCCTTTACATAGAGAGAGAGCTTTGAAATAGTGGTAAAGCTTTCTTAAAAATTTACACGTATTCTTATGGAAATAGTAAAAAATGAAATAGTGGTAAAGCATAAACCTTAAAACTCAAACAATAATCATTTTTTCAAAATTATTCTAAAGGCCACCATAAAATTTCATTTTTAACACATCTTTTGATGTATTCAAATTTAAAATATTTAAATGTTTTAATTAAAAAATTATGTTTTAAAAAAAATACTTCCATTTATCCAGCTTTTTAACAAAACTTGAATGAGAGTACTTTTTGATACAGTATGGGCAGTAAAAAAATCGCAAAACCAATTTTATCAAGAATTTTGTGTTAGAAATTAAGTTAGAAAATTTTAATTAAAAAAAATTACTATTATTAATAAAATAAACTAAATATACATAAAAAATAAATATTTAAATATGTTATATATTAAAATTATTCTGATTTCCACACTAACTATGAGGTAGGGAATATGGAGCGCTTTTTTTACGTGGATATTCCAAGTACGCCTAGTGCACACATCTGTAAGACAAAAGTGCATACAAGTTTTTTGAAGAGAAAACAATAGAAAAACGAAAAACAAAAATAAAATAAATAAAAACAAAAAAATTTAACAAAACAACATAGCAAAGTATAAAAACAAACTAAAAGTGAAAAACAAATATAACTTTGTTAGTTTTTAAAACTAACAAATAACAAAAAAAAAAATTACAATGAATATTATCACATATTACTCTTTTTAATTATTAAATATTTTTAATTTTCTATTTTGTTTATTGCTTTTAAGAGTATCGTTATGTAAAAAAATCGTTTTGTAAAATTATTTAATAAAATATTAGCGAAAGTTTCATATTTCACAAAAAAAGAAATATTCCGATTTTTGTGTCATATTTTTGTTACAGTAATCAAAATAAAAAGTATGTAGTATGTAGTAAGTATGTAGAGTAGCTTTAGAATAACATAATAAAAAAATTTTTTTGAAAGTTAAAATAAAATTAAAAATTAAATTCAATAAACTAATTTAATTAAATTAGTTTAATTAGAGTAGCTTTTCTAAAGCTACTCTACTACTAAATACTACATACTTTTTATTTTGATTACTGTAACAAAAATATGACACAAAAATCGGAATATTTCTTTTTTTGTCCATAATTGCACTGAAAAATGCGATTTGAAATTTAATTTTCTTACAAGCATAAAGAAGAAACTCCAAGCTTCATTTTTATATATATTTCATATTTTCTTAATGAAATTTAATATATAAAAACACGATATTAAAAAAATTTTACTTACCAATTTTCTATCATATTTAATATAAAAGCTTTTAAATTTTGAGCTTATGTGCACAGAATTTATAAAAAAAATTTAGTCATTTTTTTTGATAGATGCAATAAGAAATTTAAACAACTTGGAGGGTTACAAATTTGCTTAAAAATGGGTTAAAATTTTGAGTTCAAAGTTAAAAACCTACTTGTTGTATTGGGCAAATAATAAGCTATCTGAAATAAAAAAAATTGAAGATTTCGATGCATATTTAAAAAAAAACTTTATATGAATTCATGCCCATTTTGATATTTTTGCTAAAAAAAGAAAAAAAAAATAAAAAAAAAAATTTTAAGAAATGTCATTTTGTGTAGTTTTCTCTCAAAATCCATTGAAAATTTGAACTAATACATTCAAAGGTTTCGATGTCACGGCCTTCCATTATTGTTGGCTCTGGCTAATTTCTATAAAGGAATATATTTGTGTAGATGTCTAATACATACATACATACATATTTATCTATGCATCACAAACAAATGTTATTAACCTTTGCGGACCCACAAAGGTACGGTAAGTTAAGATCAAATTTACTGAATGTATAATTACATATATTAAGGCTGGTTTTCATTATATCCACGATATAATATTATATTATATCCAGCATTATATCCACGAGACCGATATATCCACGATAATGTTAGGGCATAGGCAGAACATACAAAAATTATGTGTTTGAAAGAGATTAAGCTAAAAAAATATCCATGAAACATTTGAAAATATCCAAGAAAGTAACCATATATCCACGAATTACATATGTATGCAAAAATTGTATATCTTACAAAAAAATGTCACTACCATGGCATTTAAATTTTGAAGTGTCAAAAAAATAAACAAATGTTCAAATTTTAGTTTTTAGTGAGAAACTATATTAAAATGACTATATTATCGGTATAAAAATATTATTAATAAACTCTGTACTATATTATTTTTAACAACTTTATAAATAAAAAATTTAAAATTTTTAACTAAATATTAATATAAACATTAATAAATTAGGTTATGTACAATTTTAATTATAGAATAGATATGTATGTAATTCTTTCTAGATAGCAGAATTCTTAAAAGTATTTTTTGATATTGAAAGGTAGTTACATAGTCATATTAAAAAACAGAATATAAAAATTTTAAAAATTGAGAAAGTATTTTTTAAAAGAAAAAACATTCTGTACGAAGGGGATAAACAATTTACCATATTTTTACAAAAAAAAAATTAAATTAAGAAGAAACAACTACATGCACAACAAAAAAGTTATTTTAATGCACGACATTTATAACAACGCCTTTACACTTACAAGCCGGAACATTCAACTAAAACTTTGAAAAAAAGACTATTTGTGTACAAAATAAATTGAGTGTTTTGTTCCGGCTTGTAAGGCGTTGTTTATAAAATATTTTAAAATTTTTTATGAATATTTTTTTGTAACTGATGTATGGATATACATCCATACATGTCTATACAGATATTCCTATAGAATACAGATATTCGTCGTGTAACACTTTTCTCAAAAATTTGAGAAGTTTGTTCGATATTGGTATTATAATACGCGCAATTACTTGTCATGTGACAAAGCTTTAGCCAAAGTTTTTTCGTTGCTATTTCTAGCCTGATAATAATAATATTGTAATTATAATAATAAAACATTTTTTGCTTATTCGATTTTCCGCATCTATTTAAATCTCTTAGAAATACATTAATGGATTCCGATTTAAAAACCTCAGATGCTATTATAAGCTTTAAAGTTCTCATAGAATTATGGGAAGTTCAAATAAATTGAAAAACTAAGATGTGTACCAAATAACTAGATAACATATTAATCCGCATACTTTTGAAAAAATGAGAGTTAAATTAGCAACACGAATATTTAGTAGAACAGTGAGTGCCGCTATTAGAACAATTATTGAAACTTCTGGTTTTAAAAGTATTACTAAAGAAGTTGCAAACATTTTGTACATATTAGTGTTTGATAAACTTTTTGATTGTCTCAACAGTGGATCATTATATTCTGATAATAAATATCGATCTGATATTAAACTAAATAGCCTGTAGTTTGAATTTTTAAAATATTGTAAGATTGACTAAAAAGAAAAAATATGTTTTAGAGGAAATGAAAACAACTTTAAATTTATATTAATACATAGGTACACATTTTTTCATATTTTATACTTTTACAATAATAATTCTTGTACCTATAGTTGGTTTATGAAAACAACTAAAAGTGATTGATAAAAAATCGAGGTAGAATCGAGTTTTATTTTAAGAAGTCGAAAAAGTTATATGAAGAAACACATATATATAAATGTACATACATGAATTGACATACAAACAAAAAAAAAAGAAAAAGAAAACTAAAATAAAAATAAAGTAAAATACGATCAAGTTGATTTTACGTAATTAAAAAAATTGTCTAACTTTTTTCTTCCATGTGAATACTCTATGTATATAGTTACTTTATGATATAATATATTTAAAAATGTACAAAACATGAATCATATAAAAATGTAAGTTTCTAATAAAAAAACCTATTTACTCTTATTCTTCTTTTAAAAATAAAAAAAATGTTGTAATATAATTTTAACATATAATAATTTGTATACACCTTATTGTATATTATATACATAAATATTTAAAATAATTTTATAAATTTTCATTTTATCACTATTTACTAGGCCATGAATATGGGAATAAACCATGTTCCCGAAATATCGACAAAAAATCGAAATAATAAATAATAAATGATAATTAAAAAAGATATACAACTGTTTTTAATTATTTATTATTTAAAATAAAAAGCTGCATTTCCAGAAAAAAAGAAACTTTTTAATATAAAAGTAAAATTATAATATTTATATCAGCTGACCATAGTGTATATGCATTAATATATAAGTATATATTATATATGCATATAGTGTATATGCATATTATATACTATATACAAAAAAAAAATAAATTAATATTTTTATTTTACTCTGTAATAATTCTGTTAAAAAATCTGTAATATCTTTGTATGAAAATTTTATTTTGCTAATTTAGTTAACTTATCTACTGTTTTTTGGTATTATTATTTTAGAATCATGTCTCTAACTCAACCGAAAGTGTGTCTAAAATTTATGAAACATTAATTTACGAAACATGTATGAATAAAATTTAATTGTTTTAATTTTGAAAACCAAATGATTGTTTTAAGTTTTTTTTGTTAATTTTTATATGATGTTCTTACTTAGAAATGGTCTTAAGTTTTTTATTTTTCATTTGTACCTAGAAATTGTTTAAGTTTTTTGTTATTTTTTATTTATTTGTATTTAGAAATTTATTTATATTTATTTATTATCAATAAATCATAATAAATGTGAGAAAAAATATAAAAACTTGTTTTGTATTTATCTTGTCTATTTATTTTCTTGTTTTATTATCAGTTTATAGTATTCTTAAAAAATACTTCATGTTTAGTCTGCGTACTTCGTTTTTAGTCCTCATGTACTACAAAAATTCTTTTTCTAAGTCACATCCCTATTGGTGATATAAAAAAAATTGACAATATATAAAAGAAATAAAACTAAAAACGTGAATGAATAAAAATAAATTCTATTCAGATGTTGCACTTAATAAGGAAAAAAAACTGAAAAAAATTAATAATTTTAATTTATTTTACCGTAATATTGGTGAGTAAATGGCGAAAAAATTTAACATGGTTTATTTTCTAAAACCTGGAACTGACAGTCAGATTAAATTTAAGTCAATAGATATAAGCAGTATTTCAAAATTAATAAATAAACTTACAAATGTTACGTCATCAGGTGCAGATGAAATTCCACCTAATCTAATCAAGTTTTGTAAGGAGGAACTAGCTGATACAATTAAATGTTTAATAAACCTATCACTTTATCATGCCGAACTACCTGACATCATGCAAATAAGTGATACCAATGATATCAATAACTTGAGATCAATATCTATTTCATCAATATTTAGCAAAATCATCGAAACTTATGTTAATGAGGAACTTGTTAGCTATCTAGAAAATGAAAAATTAACTAATACTAAATAATATGAGTTTAAGAAAAGCAACTCTAGTACACAAGGCGCATTATTTGACATAGTTACTGAAAGACAAGTAGGTATTGATGATTAAAAGTATGTTGTGGACTTGCTCACTGTTGAATGTTTTCTTTGACTTGCAGAAAGCTTTTGATTCTGTTGACAGAACTATACTGTTGGGAATACTCTATGAATACGGGGTGCAAGCTAAGGAATACATGTGGTTCAAAAATTATCTTTCAAATAGAATGAAGTTCACTGAGTGTGGAAAAATAAAAACTAATATGAACAAGTTATCTTATGGGGTAAGGGTAGTTTTCTAGGTTCGACACTGTTCTCTTGTTATATAAGTGACTTATTCAGTATGAAATTTAATGGTAAACCTTTTATGTATTCAGATGTTTTGGCAATAGTTTATAATAGTGAGTCATATTTGTATGTTTGGAAAATGCTATAAATGAAGATTCATCAAATATTAATGAATGGACGAGTAGACATAAATTAACTGTGAATACAAAAAAAAACGAAATTCATATGTATGTAATATTTAACAATAAACTAAACCAAAATATCAATATTAATTACAACAATTACAAACACGATAAAGTTGGTGTATTTTCAAGTATTTTCAAATTAATTAACAAAAGGATAAGGGTAGGTTACAAAATATGAAAAGATCACTATATTATAGTATTTTCCATAGCACTATACGTACGCAATACAGATATGGCGAAACACATATGTACCTACATTAAAAACCTGATACGAAATAAAGCGATAAAAACTTTGTTTGGATATCATAGAAGAACTTCAACGAAAATAATTCATAGGTCCCATAATATTTTGTTACTAATTTTACATATAAAATGCAAACTTTCTACATAAATTCATATGATGCTGACACGGAATATTAATACAAACGTAACACATATGTTTAATTTAATTTTAGTAAGCTTTTTTTAAATTGTGACCACCTTCTGTGTAATTGGTATTGATTTATCCCAAGATAATTTTAAAATCCATAATTCTTGCATGATTATTTTGCCAGAAACAATACTTGGAATTATTAAACCAAGTGGATTGAATAAACGTGATAAATCTGATAATACTATTATTTTAGTTATTTTTTCTGAAGACAAAAATTATTTTCGATATTGAAATTAAACTTAAAGGCATCAGTTGTTGGATTCCAGACCATTCCCAGTTTTGCTTATATCAGCATCATTAATACGAAATGGTTTTTCAAGAGATTTCTCAGGATCCTGTTTTAAAAACTTCAAGTTTTTATAATACCATTTACACAAATTCATATCAACTGAATTTAAAATTTTAGAGACATCATTTTTAATTTTGAAAAATGATTGCACAGCGTCTGCTCCACAAATTAAATCGTCAACATAAAATGAATTTTGAATTATATTTGCAGCTTCAGGATATGCATCTTCTGAAGTGTCGGCTAAGTAGTTTAAGCAACGAGCTGCTAAATATGGTGCCGAAGCAGTCCCATATGTGACTGTTTTTAATTTAAATACTTGCAACTCTTCATTAATATTTTCCCTTAATAGAATGTACGGAAATTGACGATCTTCTTCCTTCACAAATATTTGTCTGTACATTTTACAAATATCTGCTGTTAATGCATATTTGTAACAACGAAAATTTAATATTATAGAGAATAATCTTTTTGAACTGTTGATCCGATAGCTAAAATCTCATTAAGCGAGTAATGTGAAGATGTACGACACGACGCATCAAAGACAACTGTGAGTGGAGTTGACGTGCTTTCCGGGTGTAAAACATACTAATGTGGCAAAAAATAATGACAAGCAGGAATATTCTCAAATAATGCTATTTCCATATGACCCAAATGTAAGGTATTCTTTTAGAAAATTCGAATACTGAGTTCTGTTGTTGAGGTTACGATTTAATCTTTGTTCTAAAAGTAAAAATCTAGTTTTAGCAATATTAAATGAATTACCTAGTACTGATGGTGGTTGCATTTGCATTTTGATGTGACAATAATAACTTGCAGTAGGATTCCAAAATACCTAAACGACATTCTAAGTCAGTTGCAGTTAATGTTTTTTGATTTGTATTAATGTACGATTTAATTCTTGTTAAATTTCCCTTTGTACTAGAACGTTGCGCTTTCAGGGTTGCTAATTTAGTTTCAACTGTGTCGTCTTGCTTATCATTTCCCCCATACTGAAGCAAATTTACAAATTTTTCAACACGCAAAATATTTCAATCAATTTCAAATCTCTTCTGAGTGCCCATTTTTTTTTGAGCGGCACTGTAGATAATATCTTGACTTTTAATGTGTTCAAATGACCAAATGCAAAATAGTAGCCAGAATAAATTATATTTCCAAAATATAGTAGGTCAATAGTAGGTAACCCTGCAATTTGGGATGGGAAGAAATCAACCCATATCGCACGACATGCTGACCTACATTTTGATTGATGGGTTTAAGGTAGGTCATGTTTAGTTAGTAGGTCAAGAACTTGTTTTAATTGTTTTGGTTGATGTTTTAAGTTAGGTTGCATGTGTGGATTGTTAACTTATAAGTTCCAAATGGTTGTATAGTAGGAAGTCAGGTGTTAAGCAATTTAAGGTATGTCGGTTCTTAATAAACAAAATTGTATACCTGGTTTAAATACTAGGCGAGTAAAAGTAGTAAGGAAATTTTTTATATGAAAATAAAAACAGAAAATTTTGTTTTATTTTTAAATCTACAGAGCATCTCCAAAATTGAAAAGAAAAAATTTTTGCATTAAAGGAAATGAAAATAAAAAACTTGTTTCCCATAATAGCAAATGTACCTATCTACCTTGCTTTAAAAATATGTAGAGTAAAAAAAACGAACATTCTAGTTTTAACAGAAAAAGAATTAAAACTTTTTTTTTTGTTTTTTTGTTTTATACTCAAATGTAAATGTATAATTTTGTATTTAAGGGAACTGAAAATGTGTAGAGTAAATAAAAAAAAAGTAAGACTTAAATTTTTTTTTAACCTTCTAGTTTTGAAAGAAAAAATCTTAAGACTTGTTTTTGTTATTGTTAAATTAATATACGAATATACAAATAGCTAGTTACAAATAGTTGAAAAAAATTCATTTATTCGATAGTTTAAAAACTATTCGAATAGTTTTCTTAAAAACTATTCATTCACATTCTTTGAAGCAAAATGATAGAAAAATATTTTTAAGTTGGTTTAATGTTGGTGTACCACAAGGATCGATGCTGGGACCGACGCTATATCTGCTCTACAAAAACAACTTAAAACTTAAGTTGTGTATGTAAAACTTAAGATATACTTAAAAGCTAAGTATATCATATTCGCTGATGATACGTGTCTAATGTTCGCGGCAAAAAGAGCTAGAGGAATCAGTTAACGAGGATCTTAGTAGATACTGTGACTGGATTACGGGAAATAAACTTATGTTTAACGGAACTAACTTGTTTTTGTAATGTAAATTATATAATATCACATTGTCGTAAATTTAGTCAAAATCTAACCAGATTTGCGAAAAAATTAAAGGGTTTTTTATGCAGAATGAAATATAATTCCTAGAATGAATCAACGTAGTACTGAAGCCCCTTCATACATGTTGTCATGTTGGAAGATGTATGAAGGGAGACAGGTACAAATTATATGAACTGATATAATGTTTTTTGAACTGATATAATGCTAACAATAAAACATAGAAACACTTTTACTCATCTTATCATGTTGGAATATGAGTCAAAATGATTGCGCGCTAGACTTGTATTTCGCGAATGATAATGTATTCCACTCGGCTTTTCCCTTTATTGAAATATGAAATACAAAAACGAAAAAGATGTAATTAAATTTAAATATTCATTGTAAAAAATAAAAAAATAAGAGTAAATAATAAAAAAAAAAAAATAAAAAAAAATAATGTAATTACATGTGTATACTGCATGTGTATATACATACATGTGTGTTTTAAAAACTATTCAGTTTGAATAAAACTAATAAGGTACTAATATAGACTAAAACTATTCGAATGAATTTATTAGTACAAAATACAAATAAAGCAATAAATTACTAACTACTTTATACCATTTAAACTATGGTTGAAAAGAAAACATTCGATAGTACCTAGTTTTAATGTTCACCTATATAAAGAAATTATTCATTCATTCAAAATTTATTCGAATAGTTAAAACTATTCATTCATTCAAAAATCATTCGATAGTTAAAACTATTCATTCATAAACTATCGATAGTTGAAAACATTTGATAGTGCACTTCACTAATTGAAATAATACCTGTTTTATTTAATGCACGTGCGTATTATAGTTTTTTACTAAAGGTAAACAAAAAAAAAAATCAATTTTCATTTTTGGTCGTTGGATATAAAAAGAATAAAATGTAAATTTGAATGATTCTATGATAGTGTAGTATATCTTGACAACTTGTTCACAAAATCATTTCCATAATTGTAAAGTAACTTTTAAATAACAAATTCAATCATTTAATAAAAATAATAATAATAATTAGCTGACCTAAACATTTTGTGTGGTCACACTTTTAAAGTGTAAACATCTGGTTCACTTTTTATATTATACACAGTACATTGTTGTTGTACAAAAAGAAAAGAAATATTCTTTAAAATAAGAGAGGATCAGATTACACTATTTTTATTTTTATACCTACATTGTGTATGCAATCATTTGCAATTATCTTTTAGTAAATATTTTTGATATTAATATTTTGGTTATGATTATTGAAAATTAGAATTAGATCAATATATATTACAAAATTTATTCCAGTTAACAATACTGTAGAACAAAGCAATAAATTAATATAATTTATTGACTTTAATATTTTGTATGTAATTTAGGATTTCAAATTTTTGTATAAATAGGCTAAGATTTTTTAAATAAAATTAGAGTTATTTCAAGCTCTGAAGAAATCAATACAACTTGTTTCTTTTTCTTGAATTCTAAAAAGGCAATTAACTTTGCATTAATCTTCTCTTTTTCCTTTTTGCAATTTACTTTGCGAAGTCTATCAAAACAGGTTTGCCTTACCTGATCTAAATAAGGAAAGTCGGCAATTAACTTTATCAAGAGATATTGGCTTGCTGAGCCGGATAAAATTACAGCAACGTAGACGTGTGACCATAGGGAACAACATAATATTATAAACTGTTAGCCGCACACATATACGTGGTTAGGAAAAGACTTTATCATCATAACAATAAAAATATTACAATAGTATAGTTGCTGATTTTAAAAATTTACATTATATGTACAAGTAATAACGAGCTTATGTTAAGAATTTATTTTGAATTTATTAAGATTCTGATAAATGTAATGATCATAAAAGAAATCGATGGTATAAAATTGAATATACTTATTACCTATGTATGTATATGTAAATAATGTTTACTTTTACATGTAGAATTTTTTTTTCTTTTAAATCTTTATTACATTCTTAAAAATTTTAAATTAATGTACAAACAAATATTTTTACAATACAAATAAAAATGTACAAATTTGAATGAATCCTATTTTGATTCACTTATCAACACGATCTTCATTAAATTTTCGTTTTTACGATTTTGGTTGATTTTTTTTTTTTCGGTAATTGTAAGTACATCATGATCTTTATTTCGATGCATATTTTCTGAAATGACGTATGTACCTGCAATATTTAATGAATTTTTAGAGAAGCTTCATAACTAAAAGAGAATCGTTTAACTTTACAAACATTTTTTTCTGTATTATCTTTTGTGCAGCAAATTTTATAGGCGTAGTTCTTCAGACCACCACTTACAAATTCTATAATATAACTTCCTATACCATAACATTCTAATTCATCAGTAATGTCTTCTATTTTCGCCTAATTCTGGTTCATATTCCCCTTCTCGGCTAATAAACAACACTGAATCGGTGTCATAATATAATACTCTACTATCCAGCTTCTCTAGATAACTGTAAAGTTGAAGACGAGCATGTGTTGTTGTATAAACAGCGGGGTACTACAGAGTATTCTACAGAGGGGTTTGTTATAAACTCGTAAAGTTTAAAAGGTTCATTTATAATGGTGGTTTGTTTTTGATTTTTCCTTTGTCCTAATTTTCCCCAGAATGAGTTTAAAACAATCTTAGCAAAAGATCTTAAATCAGGACTATTAACTACTTTATCGTATTCTAATTTAATTCTTTAGCCAATAATAATAATAATAGTAACAATAATAATAATAATAATAATAATAATAAAAATAATATTAATAAAAATAATAATAATAAAAATAATAATAATAATAAAAATAATAATAATAATAATAATAATAAAAATAATATTAATAAAAATAATAATAATAAGCGTCACCAAGAGGACCAGTCGACGTGAGAAATGATTGTAACTCTCCACCCGCTTTACGGCGTTCATCACCTCGGCAATGGCATCCACCGTTAACCTACCGGACCTGAAGCCGTATTGCCGTGAAGCAAACCCCAAGCTTCATGAAGATCTGCAAAGCAGCTTCTCCAAGATCTTCCCCACCGTATTCAGCATGCACAGCGGCCGGTAGAAAGATGGAAGCTCCGGGTCACCCTTTCCTTTGCCGTTCCACACAAGGCGCGTTGTCTTCCAGCGGGCAGGGAAGATACCCGCTGAAAGACGCATTGTACATCCCGCATTGTTCATATTCAGCAAGAGCTCAGGACCAGCCCGCAACACTAGTTCCATATTTCGCCCGGTAATCCATCCGGCCCGGGTGCTCTCCTTGGCTTGATAGAGCAGACGCCGGTTTCAAGCTCCTCCATGGAGAAGTAGACAATCTCGCCTCGGTAGTCCGCACTCCTTCTCATCATCTCATCAGCATCCATAGGGGCGACACCACCTCTCATGCCAAGCTTTTGAGTTACAATTTTGTAACCCAAACCCCATGGATCTGTCTCGACATCCTCCCTCAGCTTCCTTAGACACCGAGTCTTAATACCGCTGATGGCCGGCGAAGCTCCTTCTTCTTGGTCTTGTGGTCGGAAGACTAAAGGGCAATCGCATCCTGGCTTCTGGCGCGCTGCGACTTGCGCCGAAGCCTTAAACATTCACGCCTCAACTCTGCGGTTTCATGAGTACACCAGTATACCGGTATTTTCCCGTGACGAGGCCCTTTGCGGGGTATAGAAGCCCCGCACGCCTCCACCACCGTCCTCATGGTGGAGTCGACGATCTCCTCGCACTGGCTCCGGTTCCCTCGGACAGCAACAATGTGTGCCACTACCTCCCATGAAACTGAGCGGGCGAACTTAGCCTCGTCAACCCTATTCATGGCCCAGCGAGAGAAACCAACCTCATCGCTTGCCGCTGCCGGCCTTCGCGCACCTCGAAGACGATATACTGATGGTCACTGCCCGTATAGTCCTCGATCACATGCTAGTTCTGAACAAAGAGGCCGAGCTGCTCTGATGCAAAGCAGATATCTGGAATGGTTTCCGCATATCCTGGCCGCCTAAAGGTGGACACGCGGCCGGTGTTTAAGACGAGCAAAAACGTCCTAGCCGCCATTCCCAAAACGTGGCCAACTCTAGCGCCCGGATACTCCATCCCCCATTCCAAAGCCTTAGCATTGAAATCGCCGCCCACCACCAGCCCCCAGAAGCACCAAGGATCATGTCTTCAAGATCGCCCGCTTTATCCATGAATTCGCCAATGGATTCGTCCCGCATCAAAACAGCCTTGAATTCAGCCTTATCAAAGCCCGCACAAAACAGCCCGCATCAAAAACAGCCCTTAAAAAGCCCGCACTTACAGCCCGCATCAAAATAGAGCATACAGTGCTCGTTTTCGCTGCAGTCCTTTGCCAGATGACCCTCTCCGCCACAACCGCCGACAGAGGCGACTCCTGTCTGGACCCTTGCAAGTCCGCGCTATATGGCCAAAAGCAAGACACCTGAAGCAACGATCCAGGTCGACTCTTCTCTAGACATGTTAAGATTATACTGTAAATTAAATGGTTAATTTTTAATATAATGATTTTTATAATTTTATACGAAATATGCAGTACACTTTTACTTACCAAATATAATTGTGCAGGAATAATTGACAGAATTAAATATTACACCCGAAAGTTAAAAGAAAAAAACTTCAGCTAAATTAAACTTTATTATAGCAACAATAAAAACTTCGAATCAATGCAAAAACAGAATAGTATCATAGCAACGAGTAAATATTTCACAAAGAAATGCCT